>JAJIBD010025922.1:0-79269 GCA_021461705.1 Cryptotis parvus | reverse complement strand
GTGGGGAGCTCCTGCATGAAGGCAGGGCAGAGAGTGTCCCGGGAGGAGGGCACGGAAGGAGGGTGTCCTGGGAGGAGGGTGTGGGAGGAGGGTACCCGGGAGGAGGGTGTGGGAGGAGGGCGTCGTAGGAGGAGGGTGCGGGATGAGGGGTGTCCTGGGAGGAGGGCGTCGCGGGAGGAGGGTGTGGGAGGAGGGTTCCCGGGAGGAGGGTGTGGGAGGAGGGTGCAGGAGGAGGGGTGGAGGTCCCCGGAAGCAGGAAGTGGGTGCCCGGTGGGGGGGCCGGTAGTGGCAGGGTGAGGGTGCTCAATGCTGGGCCCTGAGTGCAGGCTGACCGTTCTACTGTCCCCCACAGGAGCAGGTTGCCGGCGGAGCTGGGATCCTGGGGCCTCCCTGAATGAAGCAGCAGGTCGTGCCCTCACGGGAGCTAATCCTGGAACTTGTTTGCCTGCTGCCGCCTGGGGGCTGCATTCCAGCGGGCCTGACGCCTGACGCAGTGCCAGGGTGCCAGCCTTCCGGGGCGGAGGCCCGCGGGGAGCGCCAGGCCTGCTCCTCAGCCACACAGAGACAGAGCCTGGGGCCTGACTCCGGCTCCAGTGACTGCTGGCTGGGGAGGGGTGACAGCGGCTGGCCTGGACATTGGAAAGTGCTCCCAAAAGGAGTCTAGAGGGTCTGTGGCATCCTGGGGTGTCCGTGCTGAGAGGCCCCAACCTCCTGCTTCTGCTCCCCCCAGGCCCAGCGCAGCTGTCTCCCTGCCAGCTCCTTCCTGACTCCAGGCCGCCTCAGGACAGGCTCTTGCTGGGGGTCCCAGTGGTCGGGCAGTGCCTCGAGGGAGTGATGAGACCTGACGCAGGAGCGGCGTGGGGGCCTGACACTGCCTCTGCATGCTGCTACCGCTGAGCTGTTTCCTGGGGCCTCGCAGTGCTCTGTGAGCAGCCCGCAGAAGCGCTTCTGGGGTCTGACTGTGTTGGGGCTCAGGGCGGCTCCAATAAACACCTGGAAAAATGCAGCCGAGGGCTGAGGGCCGGGTGGCAGCACAGCGGTAGGAGTCTGCCTTGCTCTCAGCTGACCCGGGTTCCATCCCCAGCATCCCATAAGGCGGTGAGCACCGCCACGAGTAAGTCCTGAGTGCAGAGCCAGGAGTAACCCCTGAGCATCGCAGGGAGTGACCTAAAAGCCAACAGACAAGCGCAGGCTTTGCCCGGCAGGTGGGCTCTGGTGTCACTCAGCACCTGCTGCCTCGTCCTGACTCCCTGAGCCCTGGGACTGGGGCCCTGGTCAGCAGGTGTGAGGGAGAGCAGCGGAGTGTGGGGCGAGCAAAGGAGGAAGGAAAGGGAGTGGGAAGGAAGGGGGGCCCTGCGCAGGGCTGCCTGCTGGGGAGGGGGTGGGCACACCCCTGGCCTCACCTCTCTGCTCCTGGCTGGGCCCCCCTGTACTTGCTGCCCGGGAGGTGCCTCCCTGCCAGCTGCAGGGCCGGGACAGAGGCTGGGCGAGGCAGGGGAGTCTTCGTGCCCTGCCCAGCTGGGCTCCTGTCCTCGGCCTGCCTCCACCGGGTCTGCCCCTCCCTCGCCCACCCAGGTCCTGCCCACCTGACCCTGTGCTCCCACCTCCTGCACCAGCCAGCCGTCCTTGGCGGGCCTGTGGTCTCCAGGCTTCTCTTTCTCCAGTGGCTGAGTCTAAGGGGCCAGGTGCCTGGGCAAGGGGGCCTGTGAGCTCTAGGGGAGCCCCGAGCCCACCCTCAGCTCCCTCCCACCTACAGCTCATTCTGGGTTTCTGCAGAGCTGAGCCTCAGAGGCAGATCCTAGGGAGGCAGTGAGGAAGGGAGGATGGAGGATGGGCAGGGGCCATGGAGGAGGGGGAGGAGGGGCAGGTGGGCAGGGGAATGTAGAGGAGGGAAAGACTGAGATGGGGTGTAGGAGGGGAGGGAAAGAGGGAGGGAGGGCAGGTACAGGGGCAGGGAGGAGGGGGTAGCAGGGGGTCCCACAGAGGATGGAGCTGGCAGAGCCCTCAAGGCCCGCCTTCCTGTCCTATTTGGAAGCCATGCCAGGAGCTATTTCTGCTTGTGGGCGCTCTCCTGCTCCTGGGCTGAACCCCCATCAGTCAGGTGGGGTCGCACCTGAGCGACAGCAGGGTTCAGGGGTGTTCAGAGACACGGGCCCCACAGGGTCGGGGACTCAGGGATGTTCAGACACGACCCCACGGGTCGGGGACTCAGGGGTGTTCAGACACGGGCCCCACGGGTTCGGGGGACTCAGGATGTTCAGACACGGGCCCACGGGTGGGGGACTCAGGGGTGTTCAGACACGGGCCCCCACGGGGTCGGGGACTCAGGGGTGTTCAGACACGGCCCCACGGGTCGGGGACTCAGGGGTGTTCAGACACGGGCCCCACGGGTCGGGGACTCAGGGGTGTTCAGACACGGGCCCCACGGGTCGGGGACTCAGGGATGTTCAGACACGGACCCCACGGGGTCGGGGACTCAGGGGTGTTCAGACACGGGCCCCCAAGGGGTCGGGGACTCAGGGGTGTTCAGACACGGGCCCCCGGGGTCGGGGACTCAGGGGTGTTCAGACACGGACCCCACAGGATTGGGGGACTCAGGGATGTTCAGACACGGACCCCACGGGTCGGGGACTCAGGGGTGTTCAGACGCGGACTCCACGGGGTCGGGGGACTCAGGGGTGTTCAGACACGGACCCCACGGGGTCAAGGGGACTCAGGGGTGTGTCAGACACGGGACCCCACAGAGTCGGGGACTCAGGGATGTGTCAGGCGCGGACCCCACAGGATTGGGGGACTCAGGGGTGTGTCAGACACGGGACCCCACAGAGTCGGGGGACTCAGGGATGTGTCAGGCGCGGACCCCACAGGATTGGGGACTCAGGGATGTTCAGACACGGGCCCCCAAGGGTCGGGGGACTCAGGGATGTTCAGACACGGCCCCCGGGTCGGGGACTCAGGGATGTTCAGACACGACCCCACGGGGTCGGGGGACTCAGGGTGTTCAGACACGACCCCACGGGGTCGGGGACTCAGGGGTGTTCAGACACGGCCCACGGGGTCGGGGACTCAGGGGTGTTCAGACACGGGCCCCACGGGGTCGGGGGACTCAGGGATGTTCAGACACGGGCCCCACGGGGTCGGGGGACTCAGGGTAAATTAGACACGAGGCCCCACGGGGTCGGGGACTCAGGGATGTTCAGACACGGGCCCCACGGGGTCGGGAGGACTCAGGGGGTGTTCAGACACAGCCCCCACAGGATTGGGGGGACTCAGGGATGTTCAGACACGGGCCCCACGGGTCGGGGACTCAGGGGTGTTCAGACACGGGCCCCACGGGGTCGGGGACTCAGGGTGTGTCAGGCGTGGGACCCCACGGGGTCGAGGGACTCAGGTGTTCAAACACGGGACCCCACAGGGTCGGGGGGGACTCAGGGGTGTTCAGACACGGGCCCCCCACTGGGTCGGGGACTCAGGGGTGTGTCAGATGCGGACCCTATGGGGTCAGGGGACTCAGGGGTGTTCAGACACGGCCTCACAGGGTTGGGGGACTCAGGAGTGTTCAGACACGGGACCCCACAGGGTTGGGGGACTCAGGGGTGTGTCAGATGTGGACCCACATGGGGTTGGGGGGACTCAGGGGTGTGTCAGACACGGCCCCACAGGGTCGGGGACTCAGGGGTGTGTCAAACGTGGACCCCACGGTGTTGGGGACTCCAGGGGTGTTCAGACACGGACTCCACGGGGTCGGGGGACTCAGGGGTGTTCAGACACGGCCCCACGGGGTTGGGGACTCAGGGGTGTTCAGACACGGCCCCACGGGTCGGGGGACTCAGGGGTGTTCAGACACGGCCCCACGGGGTTGGGGGGACTCAGGGGTGTGTCAGACACGGACCCCCCACGGGGTCGGGGGACTCAGGGGTGTTCAGACGCGGACCCCACAGGATTGGGGGACTCAGGGGTGTGTCAGACACCGGCCCCACGGGGTTGGGGACTCAGGGGTGTGTCAGGACGTGGACCCCCATGGGGTTGGGGGGACTCAGGGGTGTGTCAGACGTGGACCCCACGGTGTTGGGGACTCAGGGGTGTGTCAGGACGTGGACCCCACGGGGTCGGGGGACTCAGGGATGTGTCAGACACAGACCCCAGGGGTTGCGGGTGAAGGTATTGGGCTGCCCCTGCACTTTCCTTCCAGATGGGGAGAGACCCCCGCGGTCGCCCGGGGGGGAGAGAGGGGCGCACACTCCCACGAGGAAGTCCTGTTGGCCGGGAATGCAGCTCAGACACCTGCTTCCTCAGGGAGCTGTTCCAGCTCCTGAGGGGCCCCGAGAACTGGCAGGAGCTGCCCTGCGGCAGACCGGGCGGGTTTCCTGGAGGTGCAGAGCCTGTTGGTTCAGTTCCTGCCCGCAGAGCAGAGGCGGGGCATGGACTTGGCTCCTGCGGGCACTGGTGCCCACAGCCACCACCCCGACACTGACGCCGGGAGATGCTCCAGGGTGCCCCCACCCGTGCGGATGAGTGACAGAGTCCAGCTCCACCTCTGACCCCAGCGAAAAGAGTGTGAGGCTGACGGTAACCGCACAGAGGCTCCAGGGGCCCGGGGTGACAGATGCTGGCCGGGGCCTTCTGCCTGTGGTGGGGGCAAACACAGGCTGAGCCAGGCTGTTCCTTCCGGAACCAGCAAGAGAGGGTGGAGCCAAAGCCACCTGCCACCCCAGGCACAGCTGACCTGACTTCAGTCACCAGCTAGGGACATCAGGGCAGGATGACCACATGGACAGCAGGGACAGGGACAGAAGGGACAAACAGTAATCATAGCTTCCATCTCCTGTCCAGGTGGGTCAGCACGTGGAGAACCTGGGTGACGGGTGGGTGAAGGCAGGTGTATGGCCTGTGGGTGCTGTTAGGTGGATGGCCCATGTGTGCTGATGGGTGTATGGCCCATGGGTGCTGTTAGGTGGATGGCCCATGGGTGCTGTTAGGTGGATGGCCCATGGGTGCTGATGGGTGTATGGCCCATGGGTGCTGTTAGGTGGATGGCCCATGGGTGCTGATGGGTGTATGGCCCATGGGTGCTGTTAGGTGGATGGCCCATGGGTGCTGATGGGTGTATGGCCCATGGGTGCTGTTAGGTGGATGGCCCATGGGTGCTGTTAGGTGGATGGCCCATGGGTGCTGATGGGTGTATGGCCCATGGGTGCTGTTAGGTGGATGGCCCATGGGTGCTGATGGGTGTATGGCCCATGGGTGCTGTTAGGTGGATGGCCCATGGGTGCTGATGGGTGTATGGCCGTGGGTGCTGTTAGGTGGATGGCCCATGGGTGCTGTTAGGTGGATGGCCCATGGGTGCTGATGGGTGTATGGCCCATGGGTGCTGTTAGGTGGATGGCCCATGGGTGCTGATGGGTGTATGGCCCATGGGTGCTGTTAGGTGTATGGCCCATGGGTGCTGTTAGGTGGATGGCCCATGGGTGCTGATGGGTGTATGGCCCATGGGTGCTGTTAGGTGGATGGCCCATGGGTGCTGATGGGTGTATGGCCCATGGGTGCTGTTAGGTGGATGGCCCATGGGTGCTGATGGGTGTATGGCCCGTGGGTGCTGTTAGGTGGTTAACCCGTGGGTGCTGCTCAGCGTATGGCCTGTGGGTGCTGTTAGGTGGATAGCCCGTGGGTGCTGCTCAGTGTATGGCCTGTGCGTGTTGGTGGGTGCCCTGTGGCAAACAACATCTAGAGGGCCTGGGGGAGGTGGGGCCGGAGGGTAGGGTGCAGGCTGGAAACCAGGAGAACAGATTTAGGCCATGTGCACCACCTGTAGCCTCTGGAGTCCCAGGAAGAAAGGCCTCAAGATCACAAACACTTGGGACCCCAGAGGAAGCTGCTCTCCAGAGGAAGCCGCTCTCCGGAGGAACCTGGACACTTCCAAGGATCCACCAACAGAGGGCGCCCAGCAGCCCCCACCTCCCCGGGACCCTTTCTGGTTTAGGACCCCCAGATTTTGCAAATGCCACCTCCACAGATGGCCCTCTTGTCCCATTACGTTTCCTAGTGAACTACTTTACATTCACTCACTGGACTAAGAGAGGATGTTTTCAGGATAAAAAAGCTGACTTTTTAATGAAACTTTATTATGGATATAGCAAATATTTACTATGTAATCGATTAAACGTGTTTCAATATAGGTGGTTATTCCATGTCAATACTGCTAATGATGGTTTCTCACACACACAATTCCAAAACACTCTTCCTCTCCCAAGGCCCCCAGTTCAGCTGTGTAGGTGAGTCCTGTGGTGTTGCCGCGTTCAGCTGCGTGGGTGAGTCCTGTGGTGTTGCCCCGTTCAGCTGTGTGGGTGAGTCCTGTGATGTTGCCCCGTTCAGCTGCGTGGGTGAGTCCTGTGGTGTTGCCCCATTCAGCTGCGTGGGTGAGTCCTGTGGTGTTGACCCTATTCAGCTGTGTGGGTGAGTCCTGTGGTGTTGCCCCGTTCAGCTGTGTGGGTGAGTCCTGTGATGTTGCCCCGTTCAGCTGCGTGGGTGAGTCCTGTGGTGTTGCCCCATTCAGCTGCGTGGGTGAGTCCTGTGGTGTTGACCCTATTCAGCTGTGTAGGTGAGTCCTGTGGTGTTGCCCGTTCAGCTGTGTAAGTGAGTCCTGTGGTGTTGCCCCATTCAGCTGTGTAAGTGAGTCCTGTGGTGTTGCCCCATTCAGCTGTGTAGGTGAGTCCTGTGGTGTTGCCCCGTTCAGCTGTGTGGGTGAGTCCTGTGGTGTTGCCCGTTCAGCTGCGTGGGTGAGTCCTGTGGTGTTGCCCCATTCAGCTGTGTGGGTGAGTCCTGTGGTGTTGCCCGTTCAGCTGTGTGGGTGAGTCCTGTGGTGTTGCCGCGTTCAGCTGTGTGGTCAGGCTTGTGATGTTGCTGCGTTCAGCTGTGTGGGTGAGTCCTGTGGTGTTGCCCGTTCAGCTGTGTAGGTGAGTCCTGTGGTGTTGGCGCGTTCAGCTGTGTGGTCAGTCCTGTGGTGTTGCCTGTTCAGCTGCGTGGGTGAGTCCTGTGGTGTTGGCCGCGTTCAGCTGTGTGGTCAGTCCTGTGGTGTTGCCTGTTCAGCTGCGTGGGTGAGTCCTGTGGTGTTGCCCGTTCAGCTGTGTGGGTGAGTCCTGTGGTGTTGCCCGTTCAGCTGTGTGGGTGAGTCCTGTGATGTTGCCCGTTCAGCTGTGTGGGTGAGTCCTGTGGTGTTGGCCGCATTCAGCTGTGTGGTCAGTCCTGTGGTGTTGCCTTTGGCCCTTTGTTGCTCCCTCACAGTTGATCTTTCTTGGGGGTTGCCCACACGTGGTGGCAATGCTCAGGGATCACTCCTGGTGGACTCAGGAGACTATATGGGTGCTGGGGCTCGAACCCAGTCAGCTGTATTCCAGGCAAGCCCTCTACTCCCCTGCACTATCGCTCTGGACCGAGTTGTACCTTTTACGTCGGTGGGACTTTTTTCTTAGTTAAGGACCAGACCTGGCAGAATTCAGGGGTTACTCCTGGCTCTGCACTTAAGAATCACTCTGGAAGTGCTCAGGGACCCACGGGATGCTGGGGATCGACTTCGGGTAGGCCGTGTGCACGGCCAGTGCCCTGCAGGCTGTGCTACTGCACTCGCCCCACAGAGGCTATCTTTGAGACCCCAAATAAGGGCGCTCCCGGATTTCCGTGTCACCCTGTGCAGAGGCCTAGCTCGTCTTCTCTGAGTCATGCCCAGACGAGCAGTCTCGCTGCAAACTAAGGTTGTCTGAAAATGACTTCTTGGCTTCCCGGGAGGGCAGCATCATTTTGGGTTGTTTGCAAGTAAATACAGTGATTAAGCCTGAATCAGGTACTCGTTCAGGACCCCTCCAAGTAGTACTCCTCAAGGAATAATAATACTCCTGCACATAAAGAATCACTGGGTTCTGGCCAAAGGGCAGAGTGCACACTGGCAGCCAGGCTCCGTCTGCTGGCACCAGTCACACCCCAGTGTGGTTCTGCTGGGGTCGCACAGGGGTGACACTCACGAGCACTGCCGGAACACCAGAGATCAGAGGCCACAGGTCTCTTATAGGCAGGCCCTTCTGGCTGTGGTGATGTCCCTTCAGCCCCTTCAAAGGACACTGAGAGCTTCACCTGCTGCTGTGGAGACCGAAATGCCTCAGGTTGGTTTTGTCCATGACGCCTGGAGTGAAGCACCGAGTTCCATCTCACTCCGACAGTGATTGGGGCAGCGGCCGGTTGCTGGCACTGGCCCCCTGTCCCACCACCTCCAGCAGGAAGTGACGCTGAGCGGATGCCCGTTTCCAGGGGCATGCTTATGCGGAGGGGACTTTCCCATGTTATGGGACCTTTCATTCCACTGCATGTGTAGTTTTGTCTGATGTATGTTTTGGGGCATCCGGTGATAATGTGATCAAACTGTTTCTCCTCATTACTGTTTTAGCATGACACTCATTTTGATTTAGTTAGGTAAATAAAACTTGATTTTTGCACACCATCCAGTTTTTTTCTTTTTGGGTCACACCCAGAGATGCTCAGGGGTTACTCCTGCTCTGCTTTCAGGAATTACTCCTGGTGGTGCTCATATGGGATCACTGTCACTGTCTTCCCGTTCATCATCAATTTGCTCGAGCGGGCCCCAGTAACATCTCCATATGTCCTGTCTCATGCTAGTAGAGCCCAAAGGCATCTGCTTGCTCCAGGAACATAAAGAGCCTCAATCCATTCCAGAATGAGGTCTATAATTGTTACTGGTATTTGGCATATCAAATACAACACGGGTAGCTTGCCAGGCTCTGCCATGCATCCATATGGGATGCCGGGATTAAACCCAGGTCAGCCGCGTGCAAACATATTACCACAGGCCAGGGTACAGGGCACTGGGTGGGAGGGTGGGGCCTTGTGTGCTGAAAACCTGCTTCTGGCGCAGAAAGCCCCTTGGCAAACCACTGTGTGTGCAGATAACCGTGCTCACCTGTCAGCTGCCCGCAGGAGTGGTCAGTCCCAGCCAGCCCTGGGCAGGTCTGACGTGATTCAGCTCTGCTCTCCACATCAGCAGGTCTCCGGGTCTGCCACATGGCGGGACCCTGGTCCGTGGCCCCTTGGACATCACGTCTCTCACGGCAGCGGCATTCGCCATTAGGGCTGGCTGAGCCCACAGGGGTTAGACCGGGCCTAGTCTAACTGTCCGTCTTGTATGCATGAATGTTGAGCGGTTTATCTGTCTGGGGAGCCATGGCCTGTCATTTCTTTGCTTTCTGCTGTGGGCCAGGGTGATGCCGCCTCAGAAGTCAAGAGGTCTGTATCAAGAGACTAGTATTCTAGTTATGTGTGACTAGTATTCTTCATCCTCAAGAGGCGTTATGTCCGATTAGTATTCTTCAATTCTGTTCATTTGGGGGTTTGACGTGACCCAGCCGGGGCTGGACCTACCCACTGCCCTACCTGTCTGGCTCCACTGAACTCCCTTCTGGCATTGGGCTACTCTGCTCTCCCCATCCCTCATTTTTTTAAAGTTTGGGTCACACCCAGCAATGCTCAGGAGTTACTCCCGGCTCTGCTTGGGCAACCCTATGGGATGCTGCGGATCGAACCCAGGTCAGCCATGTGCAAGGCAAAAGCCCTCCAGCTAGACTATGGCTCTGGCCCCTATCCCTCTTCAGGGGCTCAGCATCTGATTGGTTTAGCCTTTGGAGAACCTGGAGTCTGTCCCCACCATGAGATTTCTGCCTGGGGAGGGGGCAGCTGTGAGGTGACCAGGACCCTTGGCCTCCTGTCACCCATGTAGGCTGACAGCTACCACTCAGCTGGGAAGGCTTTGGGAGCACAGGCCTGTGGGCCCCAACCCCTGGCTGCCCGGCAGTGGTGTGGCGGCGTGTCCTCTGCCCTGACCTGGCGCGGAGCTGTCAGGCTGGGGCGGGAGGGGCTGAGACGCCACACTGCAGGTCCCACAGTGCTGTGGCACAGGCCCGCCAGAGGCTCAGTGCACACCAAAAGCGCATTGAAACTTTGTTTTTTGGGTCACACCCAGCAATGCTCTGGGGTTACTCCTGGCTCTGACAGCTAGGGATTACTGCCAGGGGTTAGGGTTGCCCAAGCAGGGATTGCCAGGGATTGCTGGGGGACGCTATGGGGAGGCCGGAATTGCACCTGGGTTGGCCCAGTGCAAGGCACTGTCCCACTGTGCGATTGCTCCTGCCCTGAATGCATTAAACTGTGTTGGAGAGAGGAAGGCACCATTGCTGAGCGGGCCCATACTCTGCAGCTTGGCGTGTCGCACCAGACGCAACTCTCCAAACTCAGAGAAACCATTCCCGAGATGAGGCAAAAGAGGTGGACACGGCAGGCCAGGCCAGACTCAGCTCCAGACTCACTTCTGGTGTCGGTGGGGCTGTGCCAGGGTCTGCCACAGGCTGCACCCTTGCCCTTGCCCTGACCTGCCGCTACCCCCGCGTTCTCCCATCGGAGGACCAAGGACACCAGCTATCAAATTCTCTCATTAGCTAAACAATTTGAACTGTTTCAGAATCACGTGCAAATTCTTCACCTGCCCGCCACAGGATGGCGTAGGCCTGTCCCTCTGCCCTGAAGACACGGGGGGCAAACGCACCACCACGTGCCAGCAGGACGGCTGATCCCTGGCGCTGCCCACACAGTCTCAGGACCTCTGCCTTGGGGACTGCCCAGCAGCACAGCAGCAGAATTCATGGGAGCACAGGCTGAAACTCCAACACTTCAGCTGTTTTCAAGTCTCCAAGAAATGCCTGGCTGGGGGGCCTGGGGAGGGGCCATCGCTAGTGATGAGTTAATCAGGTTGGCTGGTGCAGGGCTGGGGCTGGGCGGGTGGTGCCAGCCTCCCAGGCCACTGGAGCAGAGCTGGGACCTCGCACACGCCTTGCGCTGCCCCTGCCCCGTGCCACCCCCACCCGCCTGCAGCCAGTCTGCTCCACGCTGGGTCCAGATCCAGATCCCGGACTCCCCTTTATTTTTAGGCCCTGCCCAGTGGTGCTCAGGGCCACCTGGCGGGCTTGGGGGAGGCATATGGGGTGCTGGGTACGGGACCAGGTGAGCCGAGCAAGCAAGCGCCCTGCCACCGTCGTCATGCTGCCTGATTTGTCCACTGGGTTCCATCTGCCCCTGGGCCACTGGTGACATTTCATTGTCATACAGCGGAAGTGGCCTCTGGTTTTATCCCATCAAGGCACACTGTGGGGTTTCTGCACTCGCTCTCAGATGAGACCAGACTCTGGGCTGGCGAGGCAGGATACCACTAGAGTGAGCTGTGGGCCGGGCACTGGGCGGGACGCAACCAGAGGTGATGCCAAGCTCCCAGAGGGACTCGGCCAGGTCATAGCTGTGAATCTGGTGCTTGGCCTAGTGGTGGGCAGGCTGCCCTGGCAGTGTGGGGGACACCCAAGCTGGCCTGCCCTGGCTTTGGGATGTCCCACTGCAGCGAGCAGCTCTCCACACTTCCTGGGTTTGGTCACCGGGACCAGCTTGCTGCCTCCTCCCACAAGTGCCAGGTGTGTCCTCCACCCCTTCTCGGACTCTGGGAACCAGCTCTGCAGCAGAAGGTCCACCCTGGGCACAGGGGCGCCAGCACGCTGCCCCCAGGTCTGTCCTCCAGAAAGCCACAGGTGTCCACCACCAGCTGTGCACTCTGGCCACCAGGAGGGGCCCAGACAAGGGTAGTCTTGCTTCTGGCTGGGAGCAGCCCCCCTCTGAGCCCTAACAGCCTCCTGGCAGCCGGTATGCCCCACCCTGACCCCGTGGACACAGCCTGGTCAGGACATTCCCTGGCAGCCCCCTCATCTTTGCACAAGCAACAAGGGGGCGGGTGTTGCAGGACTCCTCTAAGAGCCTCTGCATCTGCCCACTGTTGCCTCCTGCAGGTCACTTCGTAGATAGGGGGTAGTCTAAATGTGGCAGTTTATCTGACCATGTATTCTGTACTAGCTGGTATAAATATTCTCTCATTCTGCCACAATCGTGGTGGGACTAACTAGATCTTACCAGCATATTTGCCTGGCCACGTTGGATCTCTAAGTAATTAGACCAGAGAGAAATGCTGTTTGCCTCCAAGCAAGCAAGCATGGCTCCCTGATAACTCAAAGGCAACTAAAATACAAAACTACCGTGAAGTAGACGAGACTTGTGAAGGCTTGAAGAAATATTTAACTGGCATTAGTATTAGTCTTTGTTCAGAGACATGCCATCTCAGAAACCCCCTTCTCTACCCTATAAAGGCATTTCCAGGCAGATCTTGGCTCAAAACATTAGCATATAATAGGGCCTAGGTGAGGTGCTGGGAGAAATTACCTAAGGGCATTTGACTCTTCCTGCTTCCAATAATAATGGGAGGTCTGAGTTGCAGGGGTATAACACCAGCCTGCTTCCTCTCTCTGGCTCTCTTTTTGGGCTCTCTTTGTGAGCTTGCACCCTTCTTGGGAGTCTTGTCTTTTTCTCCTTTTTCACAGGGCCTTAATACGTGGTGGCCGCCATCTTGGCCTACACGTGTCTGGGGTTCTAGCTGGGAATCCTAAGCACAGGGTTTCTCCTATTGCTGACTTGTATGCCTGAACCTGTGATAAGTAAAGCCTTTTAAAACTGCATCGGATTCCTGAGTCTTCATCCATTCCCCGCCAGCTCCGGAGTAGAAGGGAACTCGCTTCCTGGCACTGTCGGGGACCCGGCGCTTCCTGACATCTGGCATCCCTGGGTGGGCATCCCTGCAGGCGGGGACAGGCTCCTGCCCACAGATCCCTCCCAGAGTCCTGCCTAGCACTGGCTCTGGCCCCCTGGCCTCTGTCCCCTCTTCTGTAGAAGGGACAAGAAGTCCCATGCACTGGGCAGACATTGGCAGGACCTTGGGAACTTGGAGGGAGGGGCGGCTGGTGCTGGTCGGTGCTGTCCAGGTCAAGCATGGGTGGGGCCCGGCCACGAGCACGTCACAGGGGCCCTGTGAGCGTCACGTGCTTCCCAGGTCCACAGCACCACCAACGCTGAGGGCCGAGACCAGGCCGGTCACTCACTCCAGCAGGGGCTTCCAGGCCTACAGGACGTCAGAGGAGCACACGCGGTGCTCAAAGGAGCCCAGGTTACCGCAGGGCCCAGGGGTCACACCAGCAGGACTCGGGAGCCACGTGCAGTGCTGGTCTGTGAGGACAGGAGCCAGGCCAGGGCCTGCAGCCCCGCCTCTGCCCCAGACGTGGGACCTCTGGACAAGCCGGGGCAGCCTCTGGACACTCGGGAAGGCCACACTCACAGCAGGATTGCCATGCCTGAGGGCTAGAGCAACCTGGACCACCTGTCGCCTGGGGCCGATGACCGTGACACTGTTCCAAAGTTCTGTCTGGACTCATCCCGACAGTGCTCAGGAATGAGGCTAAGCAGTGCCGGGTGGGACCCGGGCTGCCCTTGACAGGCCACAGCTCCACGGGCAGTGCCTTTCTGAAGGACTCCAGCCGCGCGCCACGATGTCCCAAAGCGCTGCCTCATTCTCAAGAAGCAAACACGTTTCTCTGCCTTCCAAAGTTCGAGAGGCCTTACCCGCCCCAGCAGCTCCACAGGTCGGCTGAGGGCGAAGGAACCACCAGCCCTGTCAGATGATGGCGGCCAGCAGGACACCACTGACTATGAGGCCACGCAGGGGTATGAGCACTGGAGCCCAGAGCTCCACCTCCAGCACAGGGGCCAAACCCCACCGTGAGTGAGCCCCAAGCACGGAGCCTCTTGGGGGAGTAGCCCCTCGATACAGACGAGCGTGACCCCCAAACCCAAATAAAAACCCAGGCAGGACGGTGCGGGCGCATCTTACAGGACGTTTATTCATGCCACGAGCACGGGGTCTCCTGCACGTCCAGCGGCCGACAGTCACCGCAGGCTGTTCATCTTCTGCTGCACTCTGAGAACGGTGGTCAGTGATGGCCATGGGCGGGTGCTGGACTCGAACCTTTTCAGAAGAGCATTAACACATTCTCAAATGAGTAGGCCATGCCTGCTGTGTCCATGCTGACGGGTGTGGTTGCGTAGGGGACACACACAAGAGCCTGGGACTGCAGTGTGGGTCACCCGAGGGTGCCCTGTCATGGGGATCTAGGGAAGCCGTGCGGTCACGTGCAGACACTGTGTGACAATCAGGCAGGCAGCACACCGCGTGCCGGGACGCTCAGCAAGCCACCCGCGACCCGTTTCACCAAGAGAAACTCTTACCTTTCAAAGCTTTACTTCTTTTATCTGAAATAAAAGGGAAAAATTTGAGATTCGACGGAACACCTTAGAAGATTTCGTGTCAAGATCAACACCTGGGCTGGGCCACCCCAAGGACGAGCTGTCCCAGGCCCCCGCAGAAGAGGCCCCAGAGCAAGCCAGGCTGAGGATTATGGCCGACTCCCGCTGAAACTCTCATCTTCCCTGAACCACACTTGGTGTGCTGGGAGAGGCCCAGGCCTTCTGCTCAGTGTGGCTCCAGCAGGGCCCTCGGGGTTTCAAAGCCACTGACAATGCACAGAGCTGCTTCTCTGCTCCAGAGCCAGGCAGTTACCTGACCCCATTTATTGATTGATTGATTGCTTTTTTGGGTCACACCCGGCGATGCCCAGGGGTTTCTCTTGGCTCTGCACTAAGGAACCACTCCTGCCGGTGCTCGGGGGACCACATGGGATGCCGAGGATCAAACCCGGCGGGCACAGGCAGTGCGTGCAAGGCAAACACCCTACCCACTGGGCTATTGCTCCGGCCCCTGACCCTGTTTTGAAGAACTCTCAAAACAACAGAAAGGGCCAAATACCCCAAATACCTCAGCCCACAGCTCTGAAGCTAAAACCAGCTCCACCCTGCTCGCCGCCCATCGAGCCAGAACTCAATTCCCGCAATGGCTGTTCCCAAGTGTTCTCAGGGGTCCCCAAGTGGACAGAGCTGCCCAGTGGTCCCTGGCTCTAGCAAAGAGCCCTTGGGGTCAATAGCCCAGCGGGTCAATAGCCCAGCGGGTAGGGCGTTTGCTTTGCGCGTGGCCGGCCTGTGCCGGCCCGGGTTCGATCCCCGGCGTCCCATATGGTCCCCCGAGCACCACCAGGAGTAATTCCTGAGGGAAGAGCCAGGAGTAACCCCTGAGCATTGCCGGGTGTGACCCCCAAAAAAAAAAAAAGAGCCCTTGGGGTCTGAAGGGCACCCCAGGTGAGAACTGCAGCTCCTCACCCGGTTTAAAGCCCCCCACCCGCGTCTACGAAAGGCAACACAAGAGGCCAACGCAGTGCGGCCAGGGAGCCACGTCCAGGCCCTGCCCGGCACACCCACCCAAGCGTGGCCCCTGCAGAGACAGAAAACCCCGAGTCCCAACTTACCGGGCGCTCCTGATTTTAAAGATGATGAAGCTCATCAGCCCCATCCCGACCAGATCTCCTGGTAGACCTGGGTGTAGTAGGGCCTCATGGGCGTCCACACATTCCCTCATCAGGCTCTGAAGCATCTGAAAGGAACAGGGCGACACTGTCAGCGGCTGCGGCTCCGCCGGTCGGTCCAGGGTGCCCATAGCGGCAGCTCTCTGCTGGCCTCCAGCTCCACTCCAAGTCAACAGCAAGGACCCAGGGCGGCCACCAGTCACTGGGTTTCATGGGAATCTGGCTCAAAGTCCATCGCTAAACACCAAAAGCTGAAGGCTGCTTCACTGAGCTACAATCATGCCCTACGGATAGAAGCTCCTGCGGCTTGGGCACCACATGGGGCTGGAAACAACCCGAGAGGGCCGCAGGTGGCTCTAACGCGTGCCCATGCTGCCATCAGACACCAGCCTTGTAAGCGATTTACTGTTACGGTTTTGAGGCCACAACAGGTGACAGGCTCAAACAGGGACATTCCCGCACGCCACTGCTCGCCACGGAGGGACAGAGCAGGCCGCACGGTAACGCTCATGGGGCCACTTCGTCACCAGGCCAGACGGCTGAGTTTGCTCCCAGCTCACTGGCCCACCAGGGCCACCCGGTGGTGCTCAGAGGTCAAACGTGGGGCCTCGTGTATCAAGGCAGTGCTCCAGCCCCGGACTAGCCCCCAGACCCCACCGTGTGGTCCAGCCATCCAGCAGGTGGGCGCACCGGTCCGGGCCGAGAAACCCATCAGGGCCCCTGTCCAGGCCGAGACATCTGCCTCGGACCCGTGCGCTGCCCAGACGCCGGCCGGGGTTTCCTCGCCCGTCGGGCCGGGCTCGAGAGAAAGGCCGAGAACGAGGAGAAGAGCCATGTGCTGGAACGCCCCCTGCCAGGGCGGGGTGGACGCTGGCCATCCCGCCGCACCAGGGGCGCTCGGCAGAGAGCTGCGGCCGTGTGCTCCGATCCTGCGCCGGCCCCGCCGGCTCGAGGCAGGCAGCTGCGCCCTCGGCATCCATCCTCGCCTCGCGAGGGTGCCCGGCTGGCTGCCCCCGGCCCACGGCGCTGCGAGGCCCTCGGCCGTCCTTCCCCCCGCGGCCGCCCTGGGCACCGCTCGACCTTCCAGGCCGCGAGCCCGACGACGCCCCGGGGCAGCAGAAAGCCGGGGCGGCGCTGGCAGGCGGCCTTCGCCCGGGGCAGTGACAGACCAGCTCGGCGAAGCCCCGCAAGGTCAGCGGGTGCAGCCGGGCGGCTCCTCGCGCAGCCCCGGCCCGGGAGCCCGGCCGCCACCTCTCGGCCCCCCGGCTCAGGGCCCTGGGAGCACCGCGCGGGTAGCCGGCACGGACCCTGCACGCACCTCGGCACCGGACACTCGGCCCCAGCAGCTCCGCGCAGGTCCCCCACGCCCCGCCGACAGCTGGAAAGGTCACCGAGTGCGCAGGCGCCGCGCGAGGCACGCCGGGAAGGCGGAAGGAGCGGCGTCGGGTCTAGCGCCTGCGGCCCAGCCCGCGCACCACAGCGCCCCCAGCGGCCAATCCAGAACTAGCGGTCGGGGGTGCAAAAAGCAGTGAGCAAAGGTGACCATCCCCCTCGCTGGCAGACACCCGGAGGACATCCGGATGGTGCTGAACCAAGAGCACGGGCTGGCCAGTCCGAAAAAGGGACGGGACCATTTTGGCGAACGGCTCATCTTTGGTGTTTTCTTGCCATTTCTCTTTGTATTAACTGTTTGACTGTGCATACTTTATGCCTACGGCAAAGCCTGGCAAGCTCCCAGTGTTTTATTTACTTGTTATGCCAAAAACTAGTAACAATTATGGACCTCAGTTCCATGACCTGAAGAATGGTTTCGGGCTCCTCCTGTCCCTGGAGCAAGCAGATGCCCTTGGTTTACACTTGCTTGTGACAGGACTAATGGAGATGTTACTAGTGCCCACTCGAGCAAATTGATGAACAATGGGAAGACAGTGATACAGTGATACTTTATACCTGGTGCCCCACACAGTAGCCAGCATAGAGACCTCCAAGGGGCTGCAACACTTGACCACACATAGGCTTTAAGAGGGAACAGGCCCGGGGCGGGAGCTGTGCCAAAGCACTGCCTCGCTGTGCTCTGTGTCAGGCCCTCACAGCCCGCCGGGTTCCACTGGTCGAATTCCCACCCGCCGACATCACTGACTCAGCGGGCACAGAGCAGAGACAGAAGCTTATTGGGGTGCGCTCCCGGGGACCCTATCGGCCTCTGGTGAAGCGGAGCTAGCCTCGCCCTGGGAGGGTCTAAGGTGGTTTTTAGGTTGTCCTGGGCAGGAAAAGGGAACGAAGACTAGAGGAGCTGGGTCTGGCTGTTACCTGCAGGGGCGATGTGAGCAAGCGAGAAGGCGGCCCTGGGGCTTCGGGCGCTGGGTGGGCCGTGAGTCCTGTGGTCAGTGAGCTCTGGCTCGGGCGCTGCGGTCTCAGCAGCCGGTGGCCATCCGGCCCGAGTGCCGTCCTGTCCTGTCCTGTCCGAGCAAACCGCACATACCAGTGGTTTGGGATATATAAAAGGGGTGACGAGAAATCTAATTTTTTTTTGTTTTTTGCTTTTTGGATCACACCCGGCGATGCTCAGGGGTTACTCCTGGCTCTGCACTCAGGGATTACTCCTTGCGGTGCTTGGGGGACCATATGGGATGCCGGGATCAAACCTGGGTCCGCTGCATGCAAGGCAAACGCCCTCCCCGCTGTGCTATCACTCTGGCCCCGAGAAATCTAAATTTTTTTTTATGCTTTTTGGGTCACACCCGGCAAAGCTCAGGGGTTACTCCTGGCTCTTTGCTCAGGAATTACTCCTGGTGGTGCTCGGGGGACCATATGGGATGCCGGGATCGAACCCGGGCCGACACAGGCCGGCCGCGTGCAAGGCAAATGCCCTACCCGCTGGACTATCGCTCCCGCCCCAGAAATCTAATTTCTTAAGGCAGAAACAGGGTTGAAGATTTTAGGGTGATGGTTCACTCAGGAGGTCAGTTGGCAAGTGGAATTAGGGGCCGAGGAGCAGTGACTGAAGGCAGTTTTGAAGATTTCCTGTATGGGGCCTGGATCAATGTCAAGGGCAAGGTGCTAAGAATCAGAAGCAGACAGGTCAAAACCAAGGGGCCTGTTAGGAGGCGGCCCCAGGTGGTGAGTGGTGACTAAGCCACTCCCGAGCCATGATGGTTACTCCTCTTCTATCTCCCATTCCTTGGCCAGGCCCATGAGTGTATGCACTAGGGCCCAATGGGCCAGCCCTGCCACACTGTCCATAGGCCAAGTGCAATCCTGTGCCATTTGTGATCCGGGTGCAGTGCCGCAAAGTCTGCAAACCTCAACAGGCACCTCGCCCAATGTGTGCGGCCAGCCCCTTGCTCGGAGGGAGGGAGCCCTCCTTATCTCCTTATCTCCCACCCCACCCGCCCCCAATTTGGCTCTTTTTCAGATTGGTTTTGTTTCAGCTTTGAGTTTCTCACTTTTTTTTTATTGTGAGACAGACCATTACAAAGCTGGTCATGATTGGGTTTCAGTCATACATTGTTCCAGCACCCGTCCTTCCACCCGTGCACATTTCCCCAAAACCAACATCCCAAGTTTCCCTCCCCACAACCTGCCTCCGTGGCAGGCAACCTCTCTCTCTCTCTCTCTCTCTCTCTCTCTCTCTCTCTCTCTCTCTCTCTTTTCTTTTTAGCATTGTGGTTTGCAATACAGACACTGAAGGGTTATCATGTATATCTCTTTCCTACTTTCAATACTCAGTTCTAGTCTAGTGCTATCATTTCCAACTATTATTGGCAAACTGGTCCCTTCTCTATCTAACTACCTCAGCATACCCCCACATTTGTGGTAGATTTCAACCACTGACAAGTCCTTTGGGCCCCTGTTTTGCCTGGCCTTAGATATTAGTCTCATACTATTTTTTTATATCCTGCAAATGAATGCAGTTGTTCTACATCTATTCTTTCCCTTGTAATTTCACTCAGCATGATACTCTCCATGTCCAACCATTTTTTTTGGTGGGGCCAGTATCCTTTATTTATCTATTTATTTATTTATCACCTTGAGATATACAATTACAAAGATGTTCATAATTGGGTATCAGTCATATAGTGTTCCAGCACCCGTCCCTCCACCAGCGCCCCATTCCCACCACCAATGTCCCCACATTCCCTCCCACCCATCCCCAGCCTTCCCCTATAGCAGGCACCTTCTCTCCTTCTCTCTCTCTCTCTCTCTCTCTCTCTCTCTCTCTCTCTCTCTCTCACACATATTGTGGCTAGCCTTACAGACATTTAGGGTTTACCATGTAAGTCTCTTTGTGTATACTGAATGCTGAATTCTAGTTTGACATTACCATTTCCCACAATTAGTAGAAAACTGGTATATATTTATATCCCATTAATGAATGCAGTCATTCTATATGTCCTTTACCTTCTGACTAGTTTCACTTAGCACGATAGTCTCCATGTCCATCCATTTGCAGGTAAATTTCATGACTTCGTCTTTTCTCTTTTTTTCTTTTTGGGCCACACCCTGCGATGCTCAGGGGTTATTTCTGGCTCTGCACTCAAGAATTACTCCTGGCAGTGCTCGGGGACCATATGGGATGCTGGGGATCGAACCTGGGTAGGCTGCGTGCAAGGCAAACGCCCTACCGGCTGGACTATCGCTCCGGTCCCTGACTTCATCTTCTCTGACAGTTGCACAGTATTCCATTGTATAGATGTCCCACAGTTTCTTTACTTCTTGGACATTTAGGTTGTTTCCAGATTCTGGCTATCGTGAATAAAGCTGCAATGAATATAGAAGTGCAAATAGGGGCCGGAGCGATAGCCCAGTGGGTAGGGCGTTTGCCTTGCACGCTGCCTGCCCGTGCCGGGCCAGGGTTCGATCCCGGCATCCCATATGGTCCCCCGAGCACCGCCTGAGTAATTCCTGAGTGCAGAACCAGGAGTAACTCTGAGCATCGCTGGGTGTGACCCAAAAAAAGCAAAAAAAAAAAAAAGTGCAAATAGTGTTTCTGCTGGTGTTTTTGGTCTCCAGGGTATATTCCCAGAAGTGGTACTGCTGGGTCAAATGGGAGTTCAATATCTAGTTTTATGGAGGAATGTCCACATTCTTTTCCAAAAGGGCTGGTCCATGTCCAACCATTTGTTGGCAAATTTCATGATTTCATTTTTCTCTTTCAGCTGCATAGTATTCTATACTATAGTTCCTTTATCCAGTCATCTGAATCTCGGGCATTCAACTTGTTTCCAGATTCTGGCTATTATGGATAGTGCTGTAGTGCTGAATGCCAGTGGCCCAAGGGGCCTCACTTTCTGTCTCAAATGAAACGAGGAACGTTTTGGTAGTGTTGGAAATGGTGCTCAGGAGGGTCAGGGCTGGGAAGGAACTGGGGTCAGCCCATGCGAGGCCTTAATCCCATTTAAGGTGCCTTTAGCAGTAGTTTTTTTTCTAGCTGACTTTCATCTTATGAAGGAAGGTCCCTTTTTGCCCTTTTTTTGGAAAAAGTGTAACATGGGGCAGAGCTGCTACTGGCTCTCGCTGTGCCCAGCTGCTCACAAGGCGCCCCGCGAGGGATGGCGGGTTTTAGCCCTGGCCCGCCACACCAGCAGAGCCTCGCAACAAGCCAGACAACCCCCCACTCCATGAGGGCCTCCATTTTCCACATCCGGACTTCCCCCTCATCAGAACTCCACCCAGCAGACCAGTCTATCACAGCCCAGAGGCCACACGGTTCATCAATAAGTGCGGGATTTAGAGATGACTACAAGAGTATGCTACCCACACGGCAGAGCCTGGCAAGCTACCCGTGTCGTATTTGATATGCCAAATACCAGTAACAATTATAGACCTCATTCCCATGACCTGATGGAATGGTTTGAGGCTCTTTATGTTCCTGGAGCAAGCGGTGCCCTTGGGCTCTACTAGCATGAGACAGGATATATGGAGATGTTACTGGTGCCCGCTCGAGCAAATTGATGATGAACGGGAAGACAATGATACAGCTGAAATGAATATAGAAGTACAGATGGTATTTCTGCTGTGTGTTTTTGGGCCCATAGGATATATTCCCATAAGTGGTATTGCTGAGTGAAATGGGAGATCAATTTCTAGTTTTTGGAGGAATGTCCATATTGCTTTCCAAAAAGGCTGGAACAATGACTTTCCCACCGACAGTGAATGAGAGTCCCTTTTCCCCTACTATCCCACTTTCTGCTGAAGTTTTTAGTCTTTTTTGAGGAAGGGTGTTGGGGCCACAGTTGTTGGTGCACAGAAACTACTCCCAGCTCTATGCCTAGTGGTTGCTGGGGCCCTGCGGCCGGTGGGGGATGTATGTGTTAAGGACTGGACGGGGTCAGCGGCAAGCAAGGTATGTGCCTTGCTCCCTCTACCATCACCAAAACTTTCAGTCTTGTCTTTTCATTTCCTTACAAACATGTTTGGCTTTTTGGTGGTAGAAACGGAAAATAAGCAAAGTGCCAATTAATATGCTTATTTTATAATTCGGAGTCTCCAGCAGGCACGACCTCCTCCACCGCCCACCTGGTCTTCCTACCGTCAACCCGTGAAGAGCTTGTAAATGATCTGATCTTTGAGCTCAATATTTGGACAGAAAGGCAAAGTGATCGAATTGGGTCAAGCGTGGAAGGAGCAGCCTGATCCACGGGATCAAATGAAGGGGATGAAAACCATTCAGTCAGCAAAGATAAAGGCTGCTGGGGTGGGGGGACAAAACAGAGAAGCTTTAGGGCGAGTGTCCTGAAACCACCCCATCAAGGGGATAGTTAGTCGCCTGGAGCGAGAACAACACAGACAAGGCCTGCAACAGTGTGAAAGGTGCCTTTTAGGGAGGGAACGTCCACTTAAACACACGGTTCACTGTGGTACCAACAAAGGACGGCAGTGGGCGAGCCAGTCCTTTCCGTTTGTTAATTGGAGAATGCGTGCTGGCCTCAGGACCGGATAAAGCCACACTATCTCCAGCCGGTGCTCAGGGACGCGAGAGGACTTTATGGCTACTCTCCTCACCCCATTTTCTGCAAAACAAATTCTGTGCACTTTCAAAAAATTTTGTGTGCCGTGTGGGGGCCTTCCCAAGGTTGCCTGTTTGGGAAAGCGGGACTGTGAGGCCTAGAGCCGGTGCTCGTGGGCTCCTTTTGCCGAACACTGAACCCTGCGATCTGATTTCTCCCGGCCCTAACCGACCTTTCTACCGGAGCCTCCCAAGTGGTCCCCTGGGAAGCTGGGTCACGCCTGGTGACCGCCGGCCAACTGGGTCTGCCCGTTAGATGCTCAGGTACAGGGTACCTGGAGTACAGCTGAGCCCTGCTGCATGGGGGACACGGGGTCCACCCCAGCAGTGTTAGGCTGACCCGGTGTTAGTCCCAAGGAACCAAGAGATACTGTGAATCAAGACAGGGTCCCGGACTGCCAGGCAGGCTCTAGCCCAGCCTGTTTCCACAGCCCTGCCCAGGCCTCTGCTTCGATGTTCCACATGGCCGGTCCCTCGGTCCTATGATGGGCAGCAGGACAGTCCCTGCCTCCTCTCCCAGTCACCTTTCAGGGGTTCTGTCCTTCTTCCTCCCCTCCCGGTGTTTCCACCGCACCCTTCCCCTTCTACCCTAGTTTCCTTGCTGGCGCCCGTAGTCTTGGGCGTGGGGCCCCATTTCCAGGATCTTCACTGGTGGCGCCCTAGAACTATACTGGGGCCGGTTATCTGAAAAGCACCCATTCCTGGTTGGGGCCATAGCACCCAGCACCCGCCCCTGCTTTCCGTGCTGCTAAGGGCAGGTGGGCCTTCAGCTTTGTAGCTCAGACTGGGGGGGGCTGCCTGCCCCGCCTTCTGCCAGGCACCTCTTTTGCTGGACTGTTCCTGGCGTCTACCTGAAAGCCATTTCCCGAATTCTCCCGGCTCTCCTTGCTTGTGCTCGAAGTATGCAGGGGTCCCAGAGTTTAGCAACCAAGAGGTTCAGGGGCGGAGCAATAGCACAGTGGTAGGGCATTTGCCTTGCTCGCGGCCGCCGCGGGTTCGATCCCCGGCATCCCTTATGGCCCCTAGCACCCCCAGGAATAATTCCTGAGTGCAGAGCCAGGAAGTAACACCTGAGTGTCGCCAGGTGTGACCCAAAAAAGCAAAATAGATAGATAGATAGATAGATAGATAGATAGATAGATAGATAGATAGATAGATAGATAGATAGATAGATAAAGAGGCTCACAATCCATACATGGCTTGTAGGAATTCCCCAACCCCAGTGGCTGCGTGCACAGAGCAGGAAGCAGAAGGTGGCCTGTAATGACCATTAATAATGGGAGGGTGGAAAGTGACTTGGGGCCATGCTCCTGCACTGGGGCTCAGGATCTTAAAGGGACTTGCCCATGCAGATGGGGCAGTGTGGGTTCAAGGCTCTCATCCTCTTGGAAGGATGCACTTGGGTTCTGGATGACGCTGAGCTCTCTTCTGGCCCAAACAGCGTTTGTCGCTGGACCGAGGCTGGGCTTTGCGCTTGCTCCAACCCGAGGGCGGGGTGGGCGGGGTCTGGGCACGTGGTAAGGCATGGGTGTCCGGGCTTTGAGCATGCTCTGGGGCGGGGCCTAGGGCACGTGGCAGGAATGACTGGGCAGTTTGTTTTGATTGGCCAAAGGCCCCGTGGGTTCTGGGAGCACGAGGGAGGGCTGGGCTGTGAGTCTTGTTCTGATTGGAGCAAGGGGTATGGCGGGGTCTCAGGCACGAGGCAGGAATGGTGAGCAGGCAGTTCGTTCTGATTGGCCAGTGGGCAGCTCGAGGCAAGGCACAGGTGGCTGGGCTATGAGGATTGTTCCCATTGGAGGGTGGGTTAAGCGGTTGCGCTGTGAACCTAGTTCTGATTGGATCACAGAGTGGGGCGGGGCCAGGGCACACGGCAAGGCACGGGTGACTGGGCCAGCTCCTCGTTCTGATTGGCCGGCGGGGCAGGGCCGGCGGCGCCCCTTCTCGTTCCGCCTGACCGGCGGCTGTCGCGTGTTGGGGCCCTCTCTGACAGGCGGTTGAAGCGGTGCTGCGAACATGCTGCGCAAACTCACCCTCGACCAGATCAACGACTGGTTCACCATTGGCAAGACTGTGACGGATGTGGAGCTCTTGGGCTCCCCGCCCGCCTTCCCGGCCGAGGTGGCCCGGGATGAAGCACAGCGGAGGGAAACTGCCTCGGCCCCTGCCCCCTCCTTGGCTTGGCACGGCCCGCTGTGGAGATGGGGAGGTAAGGGGGGGCGGGGGAGGCCTGTGGAGAAAGCGGGTGCCTCTGGCTGGCCGCGCCTCAGGTGCCGGCAGTGCCTGCGCGGCTGACTGGCCCCCGACCCGGCCTTTATTCCCACCGGCAGCGAAGTGAGTGGCCCTGGGCTTGTGTCCAGAGGTGGCTCTCGCCCCCCTGCCCCCTCAGCAGTTTGGGTTTGTGAGACGCGCGTCCCCCTCACCAAAGTCTCGGCTTGTCGAGCTCCTGCTGTCAGTGGCTCCCTGCGCACAGCCAGGCGTCGTGTGGGGCTTCACTGCTGAAAAGGCCTCTGCCTGTCTCTCAGTTCCCACAACCCTGGCAACGGCTTTTATTTTTTAATCCCACCCCATGTTGATCATTTTACTGTCTCCTGTGACTTGGCGTGTTCGGGCGTGTGTCACGGCTGCGTCTTAGGCTCTGTGTCATAGGCTCTACATCATAGGCTCCGCGTTCTTCCTCGCGGGAGTTTGCAGAACGTGTGAAGCGGCGTGTAGGGTCTTGAGGCAGCCCCTGGGCCCTACATGCCGAGGCACACAGTTGCTGCCATTGAGCACGTCCTCCTGTTACGTTTAGATGTAAATAGACGCTGTAAGTTAATCTGCTCACTTGCTTTTGATGAAAATAAAAAGGCTAGCACAGCGTTTGCCCGGCACGCGGCAGACCGGGTTCCACCCTCAGCATCCCATATGGTCCCCTGAGCACTGCCAGGAGTAATTCCTGAGTGCATTGCCTGGTGTGCCCCACACCCCCGGCAAAAAAAAAAAAAAAAAAGAAGATGAATTGCTTCTGCACTATCTGCACCAATGGCTTCTCTTACCGTGTATTGTTTGACACTGCAGAGTAAAGTACATCTTCGGACTTTCGGTGAGTTTGCTTTTCGGAGTCATAGGTGGAGACAAAGACCTGTGTGAAACTTCAGAGTAACTTCTGTTTTTCACCTGTGTTGCCTGGCTGTCCTGAGTGATCATAAGGGACCTCCTCCTCCATTTATTGCTGGCTCCCTGCACATCTCAGGCAAAACAGCCTTTGAGTAACTGCGATCGGAAGTAAGTTGTTACTGGCCTTGTCAGAAACTGAACATACAGATAAAAAACTTGGGGCCGGAGTGATAGTCCAGCGAGTAGGGCGTTTGCCTTGCACGCTGGCGTCCCGGGTTTGATCCCCGGCATCCCATATGGTCCCCTGAGCACCGGGAATAATTCCTGAGTGCATTATTCCCTGAGTAACCCCTGAGCATTGCCAGGTGTTACCCAAAAAAGAAAAAAATAACTTTACTATAGACCAGTTTTTCAAAACTACCGGTTCTCCATGAACTGAATGATAATAACACATGCAATAAAAATAAAGTTTTAGCAAATAAGATTAACACAAGTTCTATTATAAACATTAAGTACAAATATTAAATCTATTTCTAGATTCCTATGTAGAATTTCCAGTTTCAGTGTCTACTTGATAGCTGACAAACAAGGCTGACATTTACCTCCCTGTGAGGAATGCTTGATGAGATGTTCTTCCTCTGGTAGTGCCTTCTTAGGCCTTTAACACAATCTTGGCTGATGCCAGCATATGTTGTAGGTGCTCAAATACACCAGATCACTGAATTCCCAAAGCAAACTTCTGAGTCCAGTGGCTATGTGCTGGGCAAGCGCCCAACTGACTGTTCTATTGCCCTGATCCAAGGGCACTATTTTAAATGGCCATTTCAGTTTAAATTTGATTTCAGCATTTATTAGTATTCTTTTTTTCTTTTTTTTGTGTCACACCGGCTGGTGCTCAGGGGTTATTCCTAGCTCTACTCTCAGGAATTACTTCTGGAAGTTACCTGGAGGGACCATATAGGGTGCTGGGAATTGGCTGCGTCAGAAGCAAGTGCCCTACCCTGCTGTATGATCTGGCCCCACTGTATATTGTTTCTTTTTATCTGTGAGAAATTTGTCGGTCTTTTTACTGATATACAATAGAATATACCTTTTATTTTCCTCTTAGTGTTAGTTGAGATTAAAATGCTGTGAGAGAGAAAGACTGAAGGTGGAGTAAAGTGCTGCGGTGTTTCTAGCTGCACTCTGGAACTCCCTCTCTGCTTGTCTTCCCTCCTGCCACAACTGACCTCTGGAGATATCACAGGCTGTAGGTCAGCCTTTTTATTTCAGGCCATTTTGTTAAGGTGAGGGGTCAGAGAAATAATTTTATTTTGTACATTGCTTCCTTTCAGAGTCAAAGTTAATGTCTTGTTTCACACAGATTTGATCAAATTTTATACTAAATAAAATGCCTTGGTTTCTGTGATGTGTAATTGAGGTATTAGAAAATACTCTTTCCCCAGGAAAAATATTTAGGAAAGATTTAGTTAAAAGCACACAGTTCAGTGAAATCATTGCATCCTTACAGTGGCTTGAAAAGGAACACTTAAACAGGAATTAAGTCTACAGGAATTTAAACCTCTGGCCTTGCAACAGAGAGAACTCATTGCTTTTTCTTATTCTTAATATAATTCTGATACTATGGTGGTCGTAAAAAACTGGTTAGAAGTAACTTAACTGGGGCCGGAGCTATAGCCCAGCGGGTAAGGCGTTTGCCTTGCACGCGGCCGGCCCCCTGCCAGCCCAGGTTTGATTCTCGGCATCCCATATGGTCCCCCGAGCACTGCCAGGAGTAATTCCTGAGTGCAGAATCAGGAGAAACCCCTGAGCATTTCAGGGTGTGACCCCCAAAAAAAAAGAAGTAACTTAACTGGAAGGGTAATAATATGGTAGGTTCCATATTCTCTGCGAGAATGTTGGGAACCTGTTCTTGCTGTTTTTGTCCACGTAACTGGAAATTGTGGGTATTTCCTCTTGACCCAAGTGTCTGGAGAATTCCCCAGGGCCAGTGCCCTGTAGAGTCGGGTGACCCCTGAGCCTAGCCTCTTCCAGGTCCCCCTGCTGATTGCCATTGTCAGTACTGCTCAGGAAGTCTTTCAGAACTTGCTTGAAGATGTAGACAATTTCCCAGGGTAGCACATCGTTTTCTGCCAGAACTTCTCGAAATCTAGAGGGAAGACAGTGATGAGTGGTCAGACATGGTTTTGTTATGGTTTTTATCTCACACGGGAGCTGAGATCATGAAACCAGAGAGGAACCAACTGTGGCATCATTTGCATAGTGCTTTACTTTAAACTTGTTTCCAGTGAAGACTTTTTTTTTTTTTTTTTTTTTTGCTTTTTTTGGGGTCACACCCGGCAATGCTCAGGGGCTACTCCTGACTTTGCACTCAGGAATTACTCCTGGCAGTGCTCGGGGACTATATGGGATTCCCGGATAGAACCCGGTTGGCCGCATGCAAGGCAAACGCCCCTACCCACTGGACTACCCACGCCCTACCCATCGCTCCAGCCCCTCTAGTAAAGACATTGTGACACACGAAGGGGACTGTTTCCTAACTGGGAGCACAGCCACAAATACTTCAGTGCAGGCGATCCTTGGGGATTGTGGGTGGTGCCTGAGTAACGCAATGCTGGAATTTATTAATAGAATATACTTTCCAGTCTAAATGTAGGCAGAATATAAACATGACAGTAGCACATATCACAGAAGAAAATAAGTTTTACCTGCTGAGAATAGTGCCTGTTTGGTAAGGCTGGACTTGGGAGCAAAGAACTTCGAGCTGTCTTTGTTCAGTAGCTGGGATAGTCATGTGTGGGTTCTGGTAGTTCCTCAGCCAGTTGTAATCAACACCTGTTTTTTTTTACTTTTTGTTCATTTTCAATTTCTTGTATTAATCTCTCTCGTTCCTTCAGATGCCATTTCAGTTCCCGAAGCAGAGTTCTTGTCACCACATCTGAGCTAGGACAGTGTGTGGATTTGCAGGTGTTGTATTTTGGCCATTTAATCCAGTTAAAAAGTGGCATTTTTAGCCTGTGGAAATATTCTTACATGTTTATTTGCATTAAATGTTATGGTTCTGATGAATAAGCATTTGTTTCTTTACAATCAGTTTACCAGAACAGTGGCGTTCTCAGTGGTTAGATATGCAGGTCAAAGGAAGATTAGGAAGTGGATTAAAGTCTTCTAATGTCTAACTAGGTCAGTGCCAAAACCAGGCTTTGAGAATAGTTTTCTCTAGTGAAGTGGACATTAAAGATACAAGGTCAGAGAACCCAGAAACAGGACACCTTCTGGAAATAACACCTGCTATTAAAAGTCATACAATTTTATGGTACAGGGAGGTGCTATCTACAAACTTTTGGCTTAGGATTTTTACAGAAAAGATTTAAGGCATACCTGTTCAATAAACTGCTGGATCTGATGTCCTGATGTTGCCAGAGTTCACCTGAGTTGGCGATGAAGCGTGTTTCACTCAGGTGTATCTTGTTCTCCTGGATGAGACCCTGTTGAGGTAATGAGCCGCCCCTATTCAGCCGCTGAAATGGTGTCTGAAGTAAATAACTTTCTATGTTGGGAACGAGGTTGTGATGTCTTCTTTTGGAGAGAATGCTCATTAATTCACCTTATAAGCAAGCTAAAAGAAATGCAAAAAATAACTTTAATCTCCAGAAATTATATAAGATCTACCTTGTAGTGGGACTCAGCTGATTGGAAAAAGATGCCGCTGGCTACAGATTCCAGTCCAGAGCGCCTCCAGGCAGCTTCTCGGTGGTGGACTGGGAGCTGCGAGCAGTGCAGACGCACTCCCAGCAAGAGTGAGGACTGTCGCATGATGTGCTTGGCTGTGCATAGCTGTGGGTCACAGTTTAGTGTTGTATTTTTATGCCTGTAGAGGTCTAAAAATAACCATGTTGCTTTTATTCTTCAGCTTAACTTTCAGGCCATTTAGAAGCCAGGTCACTGCCCTCCTCTCTAGCCCACCCCATTGAAATCAGGAAAAATAGATCCGATTTGATTGCAGAACATGCCTCCTGAGAAAGCACATTGTGATTGAACAGATAGGCCAGGAGTGCTGATACACTCCCAGGTGTGAGTTAGTAGATGTTACATTTTGTGCAGTTGTTTTGCTTTCCAGATAGTTCAGTTTGACTAAGTAATGCTGGAGAACATAAAATCTTAAGCACATAGATAACTTTAAAATATATTTTGTAATCTCTAGAATCATAAGGCAATGATAATCCGGGGAAAAATAGAGCCATAAAAGTATAGAAAGTTCAAAGCAATCAAGTTCTTTTGGAAACCATTTCAATGTTCTCTTTGCGGGCTAAAGTGAAATATCTGGTGCTAGCCAACGTTGCTGTACTGTATGGTCTTGCGTGGTGCGAGTGTGAACTGTGGTCTTTGATGAAGAGCAGGCAGCATGAGGCAGCGTTGCTACTCTCAGCTATGTCAAATGAGTGTTTCTCACGTGGGGCCCCAGATAGTCCAAGGACAGGGCAGGTGAAAATTGTGTATGGGTGGGGATGGGAGTAGAGGGCAAAGTGGTAGAGCGGGGGCCGTGGCTAAAGAGGTTAAACAGAGAAGGGAACAGTGTGCTAATAATTGCCGAAAGTGCTAATACCTAGAACTGAGCATTAAATACAGGCAAAAAGATACACATGATAACCTCTAAGTATATGTATTACAATCTACAATATGTAAGAGAAGGAAAAGAGAAAGAGAAAAGAGATAAGGAACCTGCATAGAGGCAGGCTGCGGAGAATCAGGGACATTGGTGGTGGGAAATGGGCACTGGTGGAGGGATGGGTGCTGGAAGACTGTATGACCGAAACCCAAACATGAACAGCTTTGTAATTGTGTATATCATGGTGGTATAATAAAATGTTAAAAAAAGAGGTTGAGGACCAGTGTGTTAAATGGCTCTGTGGTGCTTTTCCCTTCTGTTGGCATTCTGCTTTCTCCTTCAGCTGAACCATGAAGAATGGATGCCATTGCTCTGGGCCCCACATGTCAGGAACAATGAAGGTGGACGTGTGTGATTGTCCTTTTGCTCTTGGCACTTCTGTGCCAGAGAAAGCCAGATGTCAGGACCCATTAGCTTCCACATTACATTGTGTATAGTTCTCTGAGCAGGAAAGGACACAGTTCATTAGTATAGAATGAGCTTCTCTAGTTGTTAGAATTCTGCTCTTTCTTCCTTTGAATAATCCAGTTATTTTGATTTTTCAATTTTTCATCTCTGAAATGGTACACAATATCAAAGTCCTGGAAATGGACTCGGTCTTTTTGAGGCCCCTGGCTGCCTCTTCCTGATGTCTCTCATGGTGTCAGGCACAGCTGCCCTCGCACATTCACCATCTCTCTGGCCCTTCCATGTCAGTCAAATCAAATCCCTGGTGATATGCTTATTGTCGACATGCTGGAACCACCTGAGCTCACCGGCCAGATTCACTATGTGTGTCTGTTTCCTCTTTTCTTTTCTTTTCTTTTTTTTTTTTTTGCTTTTTTGGGTCACACCCGGCGACGCTCAGAGGTTACTCCTGGCTCTGCATTCAGGAATCACTCCTGGCGGTGCTCGGGGGACCATATGGGATGCCGGGGATCGAACCTGGGCGGCACAGGCCAGCCGCGTGCAAGGCAAACGCCCTACCCGCTGGGCTATCGCCCGGCCCTGTTTCCTCTTTTCTTCCTGACCATGATATGAGCCTCTTTAGGACTTAGGGACTGGCTTAGACACCACCTCATTTTTTCTGTCTGAGGGACAACAGTTCCCACCACCCCCACTCCACGGTTCCCTCAAGGTCTGTGATTTATTGTTGACCTCAGATCGGGCTGTGTTCTTGCATTCCCCTTTCTGAGTCAATTGGAATGGCCCCTGCTCTGAAGGCTGGAGTTCAGGTGGAGGCTTGGGAGGGATAGGAGGCCTTGTCCCTGACTGCCTTCAGCTCTTTTCCTGGGAAGCAACATTAGAAAGTAAGTAGCAACAACTGGCTCTGGGGTGTCATAATAGTGGAACCCTTTCCTCTAGATAAGGAGACCCAAGAAGAAATTTCTTCTTCTTCTTCTTCTTCTTCTTCTTCTTCTTCTTCTTCTTCTTCTTCTTCTTCTTCTTCTTCTTCTTCTTCTTCTTCTTCTTCTCCTCCTCCTCCCTCCTCCTCCTCCTCCTCCTCCTCCTCCTCCTCCTCCTCCTCCTCCTCCTCCTCCTCCTCCTCCTCCTCCTCCTCCTCCTCCTCCTCCTCCTCCTCCTCCTCCTCCTCCTCCTCCTCCTCCCTCCTCCTCCTCCTCCTCCTCCCCTCCCCCTCCTCCCTCCTCCTCCCCCCTCCCTCCTCCTCCTCCTCCTCCCCCCCCCCCCCCCCTCCCCTCCCTCCTCCCCCTCCTCCTTCTTCCTTCTTCCTTCTTCTTCTTCTTCTTCTTCTTCTTCTTCTTCTTCTTCTTCTTCTTCTTCTTCTTCTTCTTCTTCTTCTTCTTCTTCTTCTTCTTCTTCTTCTTCTTCTTCTTCTTCTTCCTTCTTCTTCCTTCTTCTTCCTTCTTCTTCCTTCTTCTTCCTTCTTCTTCTTCCTTCTTCTTCTTCTCTCTCTTTTTTTTTTTTGCTTTCTGGGTCACACCCAGCAATGCTCAAGGGTTTCTCTTGGCTCTGCACTGAGGAACTACTACTGGCAGTGCTTGAGGGACCATATGGGAATACTGGGGATCGAACCCGGGCCGTCATGGGCCAGCCGCGTGCAAGGCAAATGCCCTACCCGTGGGCTATCTATTGCTCGGGCCCCCCAGGAAGAAATTTCTGGGCTGGCGGGCAGGCAGGGGACATCTCTGCAGAGATTGAAGAAGGGATGTGAGGCTTGAAGGGCATCCCTTTGCCACCCCTATTAACTTCAGATGTTTGCCATTGAGACCATTGTTGAATGGGCTCTGCCTAGGTCTCTCTAACCCAGCTAACATCCGACAGTGTCTCAGTGTTGTGCTCACGTTAGGGACTGGCATGCACACTGGAGGTGGCACCAAGATGAAAGTAGTGTTATTGTGTGTCACTGTCTTGGCTTCATACGTGTCAGGCACTGTGACATCCCAGTGCCCCTAGTACTGGGCAGTTTTTATAGCACTTGGATTATTGCAAATTTTAATTTTTCTGTCATATAAGATTGTTAGATTGAAATATCGGAGTATCAGGCTCTGATTATAGTTATTTCCCATATATCACTGTATCACTGTCTTCCCATAGATCATCGATTTGCTCTAGCGGGCACCAGTACCATCTCAATACGTCCTGTCACATGCGAGATAGCCCAAGGGCATCTGTCCCCTCCAGGAACATAAAGAGCCTCAAACCATTCCATCAAGTCATGGGAATGAGGGGCCAGAGTGATAGTCCAGCGGGCAGGGCATTTGCGTTGCACGTGGCTGGCCCATGCCGGCCTGAGTTCGATCCCCGGCATCCCATATGGTCCCCAAGCACTGCCCGGAGTAATTCCTGAGTGCAGAGCCAGGAGAAACGCCTGAGCATTTTTGGGTATGACCCAAAAAAAGCAAAAAAAAATATGTCATGCGAATGAGGTCTATAATTGCTACTGGTATTTGGCATGTCAAGGACATAAATATTTATAGATCAGGGTAAGGAAGTATCTTTTCCTGCCTCTTTCTGCTTATCAAGGTATAGCTAGAAGAGTGGGATTTTATTCAGCAAGTATTTTCATAAATTGACAGTGAATTGTTTCTAGTGAATGGCAGCTTTATTAGGATGAGTCGTAAGGAGTAAAGCCAGGTTTATTAAATAACAGTTCAGTATCTTCTCAGGCATCGCCAGAATTTTCTGTGCTATATTCTGTTAGCTGAAAAACATAAAATAATCATCTGACTCCCAATTTCATAAGAAGAGAAAATTCAAGAGTGGGATGGTTCAAAGGGTTGGAGCATGTGATTTACTTGTGGGAGCTCCCTAGCACTGAGCCTGTGGCTGCCCTTGAGCACTGTTTGGTGATCCAAGAACCAAAAATAGAACAACCCCAACAAAATCAAAGTAAAAAAAATATATATATATATATATATACATATATATATTTCCTCAGGTATTGAGGGGCCAGCCAGAAGCAGCAGCTCCGCCCAGGCTCCCCTCCTGCCCAGGAAACGCCAGTGCGGGACCAGGCCCTACCCGCGGGGCCCCTCAGGCTCCGCCCACAGGGCCTTGCCCACGGCCACCTCCTCGGAAAAGCCCTTCTGACCCAACCAAAGGTGAAGCCCCTGCCCACTCAGGGCCCAGGGCGAACTCCCAACGCTTCTGCCCATCCGTGCCCCTGACAAGAGGGTCCCGGCCTCTCCAGCACCCCAGCCTGAGAGTGGGAGGGGCACATGGTCGGCTGGGCACCCTCACACCTGGGCAGGGCCCGCACGGCTCGCCCCGAGTGCCCACGAAGCCCTGGGCACCCTCACACCTGGGCAGGGCCCGCACGGCTTGCCCGAGTGCCCACGAAGCCCTGGGCACCCTCACACCTGGGCAGGGCCCGCACGGCTTGCCCGAGTGCTCTTGACGCCACGGCTACAGCCAGCAGCAGCCTGAGGGTCTGAGAGAAAGGGAAGGAGAGACATTTGCTGCCAGTGAGACGTGCCTCAGGGACCCTCGGCTGGCCCAGGGCAGGAGCCCCGAGCGGGAGAGGGAGCGAGGCCAGGCGGAAGCTGAGCACAGACAGGGCGGAGCTGAGCCCCCCAGACCTGCCCTGGCTGCCAGCGCCCCCAAGTCTGGGAACACAGCTTCCAAACACCACCCAGGAGAACTGCTGAAGCCTCACGCCTGTGCCAACGGGCATCAGACGGGCACCCGCCAGCCACACACCAGCAACATGAGCTCACATGTGCCCACACACACACCTGCAGCATGAGCTCACACTCGCCCCGCACACACACCTGCAGTAAGAGCTCACTTCGCCACACACACGCCTACAGCATGAGCTCACTCGCCACACACACGCCTACAGCATGAGCTCACACTCGCTCCCACACACACTCCTGCAGCATGAGCTCACACTCGCTCCACACACACTCCTGCAGCATGAGCTCACACTCGCCCCGCACACACACCTGCAGTAAGAGCTCACTCGCCACACACACGCCTACAGCATGAGCTCACACTCGCCCCCACGCACACACCTGCAGTAAGAGCTCACTCACCACACACACGCCTACAGCATGAGCTCACACTTGCCCCCAGCGCACACACCTGCAGTAAGAGCTCACTCACCACACACACACCTACAGCATGAGCTCACACTCGCCACCTGCACGCACACACCTGCAGTAAGAGCTCACTCACCACACACACGCCTACAGCATGAGCTCACACTCGCCCCGCACGCACACACCTGCAGTAAGAGCTCACTCACCACACACACGCCTACAGCATGAGCTCACACTCGCCCCGCACGCACACACCTGCAGTAAGAGCTCACTCACCACACACGCCTACAGCATGAGCTCACACTTGCCCACACACACACACATCCACAGCATAAGCTCATACTCTCCGCCCATACAGACCTAAAGCATGAGCTCACACTCAAAAACCCCGCATACATCTGCAGCATGAGCTCACACTCACCCCACACACACCTGCAACATGATTCACACTCTCCCCTGTACACACACCTGCAGCATGAGCTCACACTCACCCACACACACACCTGCAGTATGAGCTCACTCGCCCTCCACACTCACACCTACAGCAGGAGCTCACACTCATCCCCCCACAGACCTGAAGCATGAGCTCACACTCACTCCACACAGACCTGCATGAGCTCACACTCACCACACACAGAGACCTGTAGCATGAGCTCACTCACTCCACACAACAGATCTGTAGCATGAACTCACACTTGCCTCCCCACACTCACCTACAGCATGAGTTCACACTTGCCCTCTCACACACACCTGCAGCATGAGCTCACACTCGCCCCCCACACACAGACCTGTATAGCATGAGCTCACACTCGCCCCCCCCACACAGACCTGTATAGCATGAGCTCACACTCACTATGGCATGTGCTCATACTCGCCCCCACACAGACCTGCAGCATGAGCTCACACTCATCCCCACACACAACCACATCTGCAGCATGAGCTCACTCGCCCACACACACCTGCAACATGAACTCACTCGCCTTACACACCTGCAGCACGAGTTCACACTCACCCCACATACACACCTACAGCATAAGCCAACATTCACCCACAGACCTACAGCATGTGCTCACACTCGTGCTCACACCTGCCCCTGCACACACAGGCCTTCAGCATGAGCTCACACTCACACACACAACCACACCTGCAGCATGAACACACACTCACCCACACACCTACAACATGAGCTCACTCGCCCCACACAAGTTCACACTCACCCCCACACCTATGGCATGAGCTCACATTTGCCACATCCACAGTGGTGTCGCCTGTGTGATAATGCCACCTCAACAGTCACAACAGGAAGGAAGGTCTGAGCTCCTCGGAGCGTTGCCTCCAGCCGTTCCCGGGCAGTCAGCGAGAGTAATGTCTCCGGTACTGCCCATTCCCTGATTCTGTCCTCACCGATGGCTTGGAACGTCCTGCGTCCTCTCTATGTTATTGTTAACCTTCTACTCTTGTCTAATAATCAATGTGTCCCTTGGTGTTTCTGGGAATCAAATGAACATCAGTAATCAGAAGCAATGAAGTGCCTCCAGTAATTCAAGCTGTGTTTTCCTTTATGAATTAAGCATTTACCAGTATAGGTGTTTTTATGAACCAGCTGAAGAACAAAGAGTTAATGATGGAAGTAAAGTCTAGTAAACAGGAGGGAATGAGGAAACCAGAAACAGAAGGTTGATAGGGAAATCGCAGAGTTCAGAAACTGCTAATAGATATTTAGAACCATTACCATATGAAGGGAAATATGATGATATAGGAAGAAGATAGGTTAGTTATAGGAAACGCAGGGTATATCATGATTTGCCATTGACAGAAAAATTAATGCGGTATAGAAAGCCTTGGTGCTTGTTAAAGAAAGAAAATGCTGGATAATGTTACCAGCTACACAATACTGGGCAAAACCTTGGATATGATGTACTAAAACATTATAATTGTCTAAATGAAGTTAGAGTGACCTCTGGACTTGCGAAGCCAGTGGTTCTTGGGGCGAGACATAAGACAAACCTCGTTTAATTTTAACCAAATGCCTTAAGTAGTTGCAGTATCATATATTCATTTTTTGTTTCATTATGTTATGAATTCACTTTGTTTCATCGTGTATGCCCTGCCAAGCATGTATTCGCTTTCTGTTTCATCGTTATGCCCTACCAAGTTTCTTTATTGTGTTATGATATATAACATAGATCATAACACAATAAAGATAGACCAGCCTATCAGAGTCCGGCTCGCGCCACAAGCGGCCATGCGGTTCATCAATAAATGCTGGACTTAGAGATGACTACAAGAGTATGCTACCTGCACGGCAGAGCCTGGCAAGCTACCCGTGTTGTATTTGATATGCCAGATACCAGTAACAATTATAGACCTCATTCCCATGACCTGATGGAATGGATTGAGGTTCTTTATGTTCCTGGAGCAAGCAGATGCCCTTGGGCTCTACTTGCACGAGACAGGACATATGGAGATGTTACTGGGGCCCGCTCGAGCAAATCGATGATGAACGGGAAGACAGTGACAGTGATACAGTGATATATGTATACACACATAATGTTTGTAAGAAGTGAAATACATATTTTTTTATTATTAGAAGCTTCTTAATTATGGTGCAGCCATGTGATTTTTTTCCACAGTTGAAAGATATTTATTCTAACTACATGAAGAACCCTAACCCCACCCACTCCATGGGTGCCGCCATTTTCCACATCCGACTTCCCTCTCTTCAGAACTCCACCCAGCCGACCAGCCCATCACAGCCCGGATCATCGACACCCACCCTGCAGCCGTTTCTTCCTCAATCCGGCCCAGGTATGCTGGTCCAGAGACTCTTAGACATGGGGCAGAGCGGTTCCTTGCTCTCCCTGTACCCAGCCGTTCATGAGGCAGTCGGGAGGCATGGTGGGTTCTAGCCTTGGCCCACCACCCCAGCAGAACCTCACAACAAGCCAGATGACCCCCACCCACTCCATGGGTGCCGCCATTTTCCACATCCGGACTTCCCTCTCTTCAGAACTCCACCCAACCGACCAGCCCATCACAGCCCGGCTCGCACAGCCGCAAGCGGCCGCGCGGTTCATCAATAAATGCTTTATTTGGAGGTGTTTAAAGATTATGCCTCCCGCACGGCAAGCCTAGCAAGCTGCTCGTGTTGTATTTGACATGCCAAATGCCAGTAACAATTATATTAGGTCATTCCCATGACCTAATATAATGGTTTGAGGCTCTTTATGTTCCTGTAGCAAGCCAATGCCCTTTGCTCTACTGGCATGAGACAGGACATATGGAGATATTACTGGTGCCCGCTCTAGCAAATAGATGATTAACGGGAAGATCGTGATCGTGAACTACATGAAGAATAATTGATACAGTGGAAATATTGCTATTACAGAGAACAAAAGCTTTCAATAAATGACTTTACATATTTAATTGTCATGACTGATTTGTATTTTTTATTAAAAATTTTTTGTATTATAACACTGTGAGATAGGCATTTACAAAGTTGTTCCTGATTGGGTTTCAGTCATACAATGTTGCAGCACCTGCCCCTCCACCAGTGCACATTTTCTACTGCCCAAGTCCCCAGATTCCCTCCCCAACCGTGGCTCTATAGCAGGCACTTTGCTCCCCCCCTCCCTCCCTCTTTATCTTTCTCTCTCCCCCTCTAACTCCTCCTCCTCTCTTCTCTCTTCCCCTTCTCTTACACATTGTGGCTTGCCATGCATACATAATTTAGGGGTTATGTTAATCTCTGTCTACATTTAATACTCACTTCTAGTCTGGCATTACCATTTCCAACAATTAGTAGAGTACTGGCATATATTTATATCCCACAGATGAATGCAGTCATTCTATATCTGTCATTCTGACTGATCAGACGTGAAATATATTTGAGTACAGAAAAAAAGTGAAATAGCATATTCATAATAGGTGTCTGTATAGTGTTAAAGATGGTGATGAAGTATCTAAGGAGGTAGATTTGGAAGACAGGATCCTGATACCTTGAGGAGAAGATGCGTAGCCAGGCACCTTTGTACTGATAGTTTGGGCCTTTTCTTCCAGTGCTCAGGAACTAGAAGTTTGTGGTGCAAGGAGTCAGTGCTCTGCAAAGGTGTTAATTTCAGTTCTGATTCTTTTGCTATTGATGCAGAAGTTCTAGATAATTATCGTAATTATTATTGATTAGGCTATTTAATAAACAGATGAGAAGAAACTGAAATTTATTTCTCATTTCATTAAAATAATTTATTAAAACATACCAACACGTGTGCATCACAAATTGTAGTTGTCAGCTGTACTAGTTACTGGGGCTTGTTAATACACTCGTTTGTTATGTATATGCTACAAATGTTTTCTTAATCTCCACCACTATTCTTGCCCTTTAACCTTTAATGATACATGCTGGTGAGTTTTAAATGATAAGCTTATTGATATTTTTCTGTGCTTATTGATGTTTCATTTAAGAAGGCCTCTCTAGGGAGTCCTTGGAGAGATAGTTCCAGTGTAAGGTGCTTATGTTGCATGTGGTCAACTTGGTTTTATCCCCAGAATCACATATGGTTCCCCAGGACCTCAAGGTTCACTCTTGAGTATGGAGCCAGGAATAGCCCCCTGAGCACCACAGTGTATGGCCCAAACACTCCCTCCCCACCAATGGTCTCTACTTTAAGTTACAAATAACAGAGGAGTTAGGCTTAAAAATAATAAGGGGTTTGGTTGGTTTGGAACTGATCTGAGGCTGGTGTGAGGTTTTGGATCCAACATATTGCCTCGAAGATGGACCAACCCATATCGGGATTAAGCTGCCTCCTAGAGTCCCTCCTTTCTGTAGATGCTGAGAGCTGTGGTGGTCCTGACATTTCAAATCCGGTATTCTGGGACTCTTGGCATTATTCAGAGGCCCCTGTGGAGATGCTATAGCTGACTAGTGGCATTGGGCCTATGGGTCTGTGGAGCCAGTTGTGCCTTATGGGGCCCTGAAGTTTGCAGTGTATTTGCAGGTTAGATTAGGCTGTTAGATGGGAATCTGTGCACACAGTGCCACCTAGAGGTCATTCTGGAGCTCAGCTCTCAGTGTGGGGAGCTGTCTGGGCTCAGTCCTGTAGGCACAGCGGAGGGGACCCAGAGTTCTTCAGTACACAGGTGTGTTTCCACCCCAGGGAGCCCCAGACTTGTCCTTTGATCAGAGGCTGGGGCTTCATTATACTATCCCAGAAGGTGCTGTCATGTGGTTGCTGGTCCATAAGTGCTTGCAGAGTTAGTACCTCCACAGGTTGTAGTGTCCTACCCAACCCCCTTTCCCTGAAGCTGTAACATACTACAGCTTGCCTGAGGAATTAGTGGTCTTACTGTTTATACTTGCTCCTATACTCTAAATGGAGTTATTGTTTTTGCCAAATTGAAGGAGGGAAAATACCTTATTGTTTTAGTTTGGATCCCACTGGGAACTTAAATGCCTTTTGTGTGTTTACTGACTATAGAGGTTTTATTTTCTGGTTTTAGAACTTTTTTAATATAAAAGTAATTATTCAAGAATTCTTCCAAGGGCCTGAGTGAATGCACAGCGGGTAGGGCATTTGCCTTGCACATGGCCAACTCAGGTTTGATCCCTTGTATCCGATATGGTTCCCCAAGCACTGCCAGGAGTAATTCCTGAGTTCAGAGCCAGGAGTAACTCCTGAGCATTGCTGGGTGTGACCCAAAAAAGAAAAAAAAAAGCTTCGAAACATAGGGAATTATTTTCTTTTTTAAAACAGTATACTTTTTTCTTTTTGGGTCACACCCAGTTACGCTCAGGGATTACTTCCTGGCTCTTTGCTCAGGAATTACTCCTGGCAGTGCCAGGGGACCATATGGGATGCCAGAGATCGAACCCGGGTCGGTCATGTGCAAGGCAACGCCCTACCCGCTGTGCTATCACTCCAGCCCTAAAACAGTATACTTTTTTTTTTTGCTTTTTTGGGTCACACCCGGCAATGCTCAAGGGTTTCTCCTGGCTCTGTACTCAGGAATTACTCCTGGCTGTGTTCGGGGGGACCATATGGGATGCCGGGGATCAAACCTGGGCTGGCATGGGCCGGCCAAGCAAAACGCCCTACCCGCTGGGCTATCACTCTGGCCCCTAAAACAGTATACTTTTAAAACTTTCTTTTTTTTTGCAGGCCACTTAGCCAAAAGAGCTCAGAAGTGGAGTATATTAGCAAATATAGACAACTGGAAGCACAGGAGTTTGATCTATATGGCATCAAAAATTTGTCCAGGACACCAGGTAAACAGTTCTCTTAAGTAGCTGGATAGGGTGTGAGTGGTTCCATGGGAAACAGTGAATTCCTAAAGGTATTCCAAGAATATTCCAAGACATACAGTATTTGAGCCAATAAGGAATACACGCAGTTTGATAATTTGCCTTTGGGTGAGTACGTGATGTTATAAATCGTTCACTTTTATCTCTTTTCTAACATTCCAAAATAAACTCTTATTTTGCAATATGAAGAAAGGGCTCTTAATTAGTACTGCATAAAATTTTATTGGAAAATTGGTCTTTAACATTAAAATCATCTTTTTGAGTGGGGAGTCATACACTGCAGTGTTCAAGGATTCTTCCTGGCTCTGCTCTTGGAGCATTCCTGGTGGGTATTGTGGGACCATATGGGGTGGTGGGAATCAAACCTGATTGTTTGTGTGGAGGGCAAGCACCTTGTCCCTTATACTGTTTCTCCAGCCCCTAAAACTAGGCTTTACTGGTACATGGAAAGAAGGCAAAAGGTCCTTCTCTCACACCCAGGGTGCGCTGTTCCTAGTTCATACATAGCAACATGTTGAACCTCCTCTTTAGTTTCTTGGGGCTTCTTGAAGTTTCAGATTGGTCACTTTGATTTCTGAAAGATTGTGGACCATTAGCTATGTCCTCCTCTTTGTGTTTTTCTTTGTGTTGGTCACTGTACTATATTCAGGTTCATTTCTCCATTTATAGTTCACCTTAAGGCCAAAGCTGCTTTAAGTGCTTTGCCTTCCTCTTTCTGTTCTTGCTTTGTTCCGGACTTGGGCCTGACTTTTCTGCACTGCCTCAAAATCCTTAACTTCCCTTAAGATATTTGTGTTTCAGCTTTTATTTTCAGTTGTTCTTAGTAACTGTTTGACTAAAAACTAAGTTTTCTTTTCACCAGAAGTGATAGTTCAAAATATGTTTGACTTCACTGTATCACTGTCTTCCTGTTGTTCATCGATTTGCTCGAGTGGGCACCAGTAACATCTCCATAAGTCCTATCACAAGCAAGTGTAGCTCAAGGGCATCTGCTTGCTCCAGGAACAGGAAGAGCCTCAAACCATTCTTCAGGTCATGGAATTGAGGTCCATAGTTGTTACTAGTTTTTGGCATAACAAATAAAACATGGGTAGCTTGCCAGGCTCTGCCATGTAGGTGGTATACTATCAGTAGAAGGCTCTCATCTCGAGCATTTACTGATGAAACTTATAGGGGAAAGATCAGGTTTTCACTTGAATGGAGCTCTGAGGAATTATGGAGTCTGAAAGTTGAGAATGACTGACCTCATGATGTGTGGGTTGCTCTAGCTTCCCGCTAGGCTCACTGGAATGACAGGCATCAGTTAGAACCTGTCTAGAACTGTATACAGTATATGAATGTGAAAGATCTTGGGAAGGACCTTATCCTAAAATTAGTATTATCTAAGAAAGTTGCACGGTTGCTTTGTGGCCACGTGTCAGGAGAGCTGTGGGCCTGGAGTGGGTGGGTCTCTCTTCCGGGGAATCTGGCACCTCCTCCACCTCTATGCCAGCTTCCCTGGAAGAGAGACCCATGTCTAACTTATAATGCAATTTTTACCTATGCTGAGTAATGCCAAACTGCATGAATAAGTGGTTTTTGTATCATTGTATCTCTCTGGGAAACCTTAGAATTAGCAGTACTGTAGGTTCCAAGTCATATTTTATTATAGTATTAACGAGTGAACAAAAACTAGTCCACTCTTGGTTGGTCTCTGTATGGGGTCCGCATGTTCTCACCCATCTGTGTGGGTCCTCTTAGGATCCTGGTTTCTTCCCATGTGAGACTCCCTGGCATGTCTTGGTGAAGCCAACTGATGTGTAGAGTGTGTGTGCTGCCCAATTACAGAGAGGATAACTTGAACATAGGTCTGGGGATCAGCCCAGGGACGTTTGGGAGAGAAGTCATTCTCAGCTAAAAGGAAATCATAGTTTAAAGCTCCCAGACAGCTCTTCTGCAACGTCTCTCTAAAAGCACTAATGCAAGAAAACTCTAGTCAGACGACTTCTGCACAGACGAGCTACACTCTCAGTGCCTCACACAGTCCCGGCACACACTAATCAATACGCACACTGATCATAAATGAATCCTGTGAGTGCTGCCAAAGCAGCAGTTTCTGTGACTGCCTCATAAAAAGCTCCAGACCATTAGGTATCATGAAGAAGGAGAAAGCAAATCGCTGTTTCCAACACAAATCCCATTCTAAGTTCCAAGCATATATATTTGCTATTTCCCACAGGCTGCGTTGTGTAGGGCAGCCCCAGATTCAAGCCCTGCAGGAGTAACAAGAAGGCCCTGCTCTCCCGGACTGCCTGACTGACAGCCTTCTGACACAGCTAGCACATTCCTCACGCCCCTGAAGCCACTTACCACAGATTCTTGGACAGAGTTTAAGAGAAACAACAATCCCTTTCACCACAGCCAAGCGGACCTAAGGAGAGTTAAGCTCCCCTACCAGCTAATTGCAGGTCCCAGAAATACTGCTGAATTTCTGATGAAATATCCTGGGCACTTACAGTATGGAACATTTGTTTGTTTTGGGAGGCACACTCGGCAGTGCTCAGGGCTTAATTCTAGCTCACTCCTGGAGGGCTCAGGAGACCCGATGGAATGCCAGGGATTGAACCTGAGTTGACCACATGCAAGGCAAGCACTCTGTACTATCACTACAGCCCTGGGAAACAAACATTTGTATCCGTTCATTCTCCAACCTGCTAATTCCAGTTTAAGCTCTCAGGGGATAGAGCTTGGGTCAACATCCCATGGTAGAAGACAGAATGGACCCTATACAGACTACCTTCTGTCAGAGAGGGCTCTTTACTTAGGAATTACTACAAGCGGTGCTTGGGGGACCACTGTGCTTTCTCTCCGGCCCCAGGACTAATTTATGAGTACAGAGCAAGGAGTAGCCCCTGAGCATCGCCGGGTGTGACCCCAAAGGAAAAAAAAAAAAAATATATATATATATATATATATATATATATATATATATATATATATATATAGCTGGAAGATGTGGAAGCGCCTTCTTCCACAGAACCTACAGAAGGACATAGCCTAGCTCTCCACGCCAATGGATCCTTTTTGTCTTTGGTTTTATTTTGTTTCTGGGCCACACAGAGTAGTGCTCAGCACGTACTCCTGGCTCTGTGCTCAGGGATCACTCCTGGTGGGCATAGAGTACAGGGGATAGAACTGCAGGTCAACCATGTGCAAGTCAAGTGCCCTACCCACTGTACTGTCACTCCAGATCCCCAGTCACTCCTCCTTAGCCCCGCAATGGTAGTGTTAGACTGTTAGAGGGTAAGTGTAATATTTTAAGCTGTTGTTTCTGAACCGGAAGGGGCAGTTTTCATTTATACTCTGAGCAGTAGGAAGTGATGCTAGGTTCTAGGTGTTCCTCAAGATGAGGCTGAGGGAAGAGGGGGCTGTCATGTGCTTGGGCCATTGTGTAGGGGGATGTGTTAGAGTGGGGGACACTTCTTGGGCTGACAGACAAGGTGAGGGGGTGGGCGGAGCTTGTGGGGGCGGGAAGACCAGTAATATGTTGAGTACAGACTGACATGAGCATGCGGGCCAGCGGCGTCCAGACACAGATAGGAGGCCGTGGTGGTCTCTGCAGGCTCGGGTCCCGTTTCATATGCTCATTATAAAATACAACTACTCAATACTTTTGATTTTTGTTGTGATATCAGTGTTATTTCATTTGTTTAAAATTATTTCTTACTAATAATGCACAGAAGTTGAATTTCTGGAGAAATTAAGTAATCTACAGATTTTAGGTAATTACAGAATAATTTTATAAAATAGTGTTTTTATTTGGACTGCTTCTGTGGGGCTTGGTGGGGCTGCTTTTCCCAGTAATGCTGGTGTTCTTGGGGACCACTTGGCCTACATCTGGCTGTGCTCTGGTGGTCATATGGTGCTGGGACTTGTACTCAGGACTTGTGTGTGTAAGGTGCCCCATCCCTTGAAGTATCATCCCAGCCCTGGTAAATCATTTTTAAAATTGTCATTATTTTTTTGACAGCTCAAGCCTGGCCGAACTATAGCGTCCTAAAGACGGTGTCTTTGGGGCATGTCTAGCACATAGTGCTGTCTTCTTTTAACTCAGTGCCGTTCTCACAACTATTCCTCAGTCCCTGTTATCTCTCTGTTTGAGACACGCCAGTGGAATATAATAAAACATAGGTGAAAAACATTAGAATGAACTAGACTTTTGTATCCAGAAGGGCATCTCATACTTGAAGTGATAGGTAGTCGTTTTGATGAGTCCATTTTATGGCCAGATCAGTACTGTAGTAATTATACTTTCTCTAATGTACAGTGTCTACATGTTAAGGTGTTGTGTTCTCCAGCTGAATTCAGTAACATACCATTGGCATGCACCCTATCTGAAGTTGTAGTTATACATGGTTGGTCATGATCTAGCCAGATGACTTTCATGAAGAGAAACCAGTGATGAGTGTTGTTTGCATTTTTCCCCAGTGTCATCAGAGCTCCAGAATACAGAGATGACAGTGAAATGAAAGCAGATCTTGATGTTGAAGAGCTGCTTACCTCTCTGGGATTACACTTGGCTTTGTGTGCTTGAATCTGCCTCTGACTAGTACAAGGCTTTCCCTGTTTTTGTATTTAGTTTTGTTCCTTGTACATAAAGGAATAAAAGGGCCTCATAACCTCCCACCCACCCTCCCTTTGTTTTCCTGACCTTTTTCTGCTACCAGATGTGCTGACAAGTGTTGATCTGTGCTGGTATCTAGCATAGATTCTAGCAGTAACCTAAAATTTTGGCTTGTGCTACTCATGGAGGAAGGTCTGTAATTAGGACAACACAGTTAGGGTTCTAGAAGGTTTCTTCAGTAAAGTCTTTCCAGCATGTCATCAAGGAGGGCAAGTCTGCAGGTGTCCCAGGAAGGGGTGAGTTAGCCGTCATGCTCTGAACCAGATCATCCTCTTGCAGTAAGTGGGACTGCTGCTCCCTCCTGTTTCTGAGACTGTTAGCGTCTCTCCCCTGAGCAGTGCATGTTACTGGCCCCGCTGTTTACAGCGTTCTCATCTCCCAGCAGCTGCTACCGTGATTGGGCTCACTTGCTCATGCTCTGTAATTCTCGTCACTTTCACCTGTTATTTCTCAATGTTTTGAATACAGTGTGGTTAATTTTAAGCAGCTCTGATTTGAACATGATTCTGGAAGGGGTGAGTGATAGTTTTCTTGAAAACAGAAAGGCACCACTGAAAGTTCCTTTTGACTCTGGGAGGAGGAGTGGAAGGAAAGGAATTAATGAGAATGGAAGAGATCTGTAGAGAGCTTGGTTATCAATGATGGGATGGACTGGAGGGCAGCTAGTGAGGTGGGTGTCCAGACTTTCCTCCTTAGTCAATGGCTGTGGGAGCACCGAGAGAAACTCTTCTTATCCACAAAGAAGCTGGTTTTGCTTTAAGAGACCATGTTGGGTTTGGTTTCTCAAGTTTTGAAAATTCTGGATGGACACTACAAGGTTGATGCAAACGTTGGGAAGTATGGCATATTTTTTTTTTAGTATGGCCATATTTTGATGATATAGTCTCAGACCAGTTACGGAACTGAGAACTAGGGTGTGAGAAAATGTAGCAGAAATAAGAAAAGCTTGGGCATGTGTCAACTGGAAGGAACAGAGGGAAGAGGAGAAGTGGGGCAGAGAGCGAGGCCTGCAGGAAGGCTGGGAAATGCTTGGGAGAGCTGCCTGGGGGGGGGAGGAATGAACTTGGGGCAAAGTCAATGGAGGAGGGGGACTTCAGATATTTACTCATGTAGGAAGCAAGATAAAGATGGTGACCATTGGATTTTGATGTGTCATTTGCGTTTTTGTGGGAGAGCCAGGGAGGGGTGGCTATGAGGGTGCCCAGGAGGTCTGGCTCGCCCAGGCTGCCTAGGCAGGTAACTTCCTGGTCCTGTCAGTTCAGACCTTGCCTAGTTGTCGATTCCCTCTTGCTTCTAATAGCTGGGACTCCACACTTCACACCTCAAGGCATGAACTGAAACTTGAAAGTTTCTTCTTTAAGGTTGTTGCAATATTCTCTTCAGGTGAGAATAATTGTCTGACAGGTATTCCATGTCAGAGGAGGGTGCTAAACATCCCCCCACTCCATTGATGGTTCTGATGGGTGGTCCAGAATGTTTTCGGCCTGTGTCATTTACAGCAGAGACTGGGGGGTTCCTAATTTTCCTGATTACCTTCCCCCTTTCAGATAAGAAATAACTTTGCATTTGTTTGTTTTATCTAAATCCAGGTCCAAGACCACCTTCGACTAAATTAAGCCATGTGAGATGTGCTTCAGAGACAGCTTACAAATATCCTGATTTACCTATAAATAGATGTAAGGAAGAGGTAAAATTATTTTTATCACAATACTGCAGATTGACTTAATGCCCCAGCCCAGGCCTTTGGCATTCTAGTTTGAAAGTGCCAAGGTGGGTACCCTGTGGTGTGAAGGTTTTGCCCTTGTCAGACAGGCAGGTGTGGTTACTGTAGGGAGGGTTATCCACGCTCAGCCTTCCGAGAGCCCATCTTTCACAGGGTTGTTTGTATAGAGCTTTTCCTATACATGGAAGACTTACTTCCATGTCCTGGTGATGATGTAGGCAAGACCTGCCTCTGCCATAGTTACCAACAGGCCACTGTGTGTGTGTGTGTGTGTGTGTGTGTGTGTGTGTCTGTGTGTGTCTGTGTATGTATGTACCTTGTGGTGTCTTGGGCTGACCACACTCCTGTACATAGAGCCTGAGCACCAGCAACTGAGCAACCTGCCTGGCCTTTGTGTGTGTGTGTGTGTGTGTATGTGTATGTGTATGGTGGGGGGGTTCCCTTGGCCGATCATTCCCTGCCTGTGTGGATTGGATCAGTATATCTACTATTCCAAATAAAGCAACAAGATGATTGTTTCTCATTAATTGTATTTTATTTTATTTTATTTTTTTGCTTTTTGGATCACACCCAGCGATGCTCAGGGGTTACTCCTGGCTCTGCACTCAGGAATTACTCCTGGCGGTGCTCGGGGACCATATGGGATGCCGGGATCGAACCCGGGCCGGCACAGGCCGGTTGCGGTGCAAGGCAAACGCCCTACCCGCTGGGCTATCACTCCGGCCCCTAATTGTATTTTATTAAAAATGGTTAAAATGAACTATTGAAATAAGTGAAATAATGAACTATCAAAACTATATTAAAAATACAGTTAAAAATGTTCTAGAATTTTTTAGATATTCCAAATTTTTTATTTTTCTTTAGATAGAATCAGATGACTTTTTATGGAGGTATGATTTATGGCTCAGCATGTGATCTATTTTGGAGTATGTTCCATGTGCACTGGAGAAGAAAGCGTATTCAGCTTTGTGGGGGATGAAATGCCCTGTATATGTCTACCAGCCCTCTTTCTTCCTTCTATTCTTTTAGGGCCAGTATTTCCTTGGTAAGTTTCAATCTTGTTGATCTATCCAGGGTTGACAGAGCAGTGTTGAAGTCTCCAACTACAATTGTGTTGCTGTCAGTGTCTTCTTTGGAGTGTATTAGTAGTTGTTTTAGGTATTTTGCAGGCCCTTCGTTGGGTACATATATGTTTAATAGCGTGATTTCTTCCTGATATATGTATCCCTTGACTATTAAGAAGTGACCTTCACTGTCCCTTCTGACCTTCTTCAGCCTGAAGTCTATGTTGTCGGATACCAGTATGGCTACCCCAGCTTTTTTGGATGGGTTGTTTGAGTGAAGGATTGCTTTCCAGCCTTTTATTTTGAGCCTGTCTTTGCTCCTATTGTTCAGGTGTGTTTCTTGAAGGCAGCAGAATGTCAGATTCAATTTTTTGATTCATTTTGCCACTCTGTGTCTCTTAGCTGGTGCATTTAGACTATTGACATTGAGAGAGATTATTGTCATGGGATTTTGTGCCATCTTTCTGTATAGGTTGGTTGTTCTTCTGGGTTTTGTATTGTCTTAGAGTAGATCTTTCAGTCCTTCTTTTAAGGTTGGTTTTGAGTTTACAAAGTTCCTAAGCTGTTGTTTATCCAAGAAGTTGTATATATGTCCTTCAAATCTGAGTGAGAGTTTAGCCGGATAAACAATTCTTGCTGAGGCATTCATTTCATTGAGGGTTTTTTTTACTACATCCCACCACTGCCTTCGGGCTTGGAGGGTCTCTTCTGAGAAGTCTGCTGAAAGTTGAACGGATGCTCCTTTGTATACAATTTCCTTCTTTGATCTTGCTGCCTGAAGAATTATGTCTCTGTCTATGGCATCTATTACTTTGACTAGGATGTGTCTTGGGGTCTTTCTATTGGGGTCTCTTCTTGCTGGTATGCTTTGGGCTTCTTGGATCTGGATGCCTTTGTCCTTTAACTCAGGGAACTTTTCAGCCAGGATGTTTTTAATTGTTTTAATTTCCTTGGGGTTACTTTCCTGTCCCTCTGGGACTCTGATGATTCTTATGTTGTTCTGCCTGGCTTCATCCCATTGTTCTCTGTTCTGTTGCTGATCCATTTTCCGGTCTTTTTCCATCTTATGTATTTCTCTTGAGTGCTTTCTGCAGCTCATCTTCAGTCTCACTGATTCTCTCTTCCGCTGCTGTCATCCTACCGTTGAAAGCCCCTATTGTGTTTTTCATTTCATCTACTGAGTTTTTAATCGATGATATTTCTATTTGCATGGTTCTCATTTCTGCTCTCATTTCCTCCCGTAATTTATTGACTGCCCTTTGAACTGCTTCATTTATGTTCTCCTGTATTTTATTGGACATCTCCATTTTTTCGTTGAGCTCCTTAAACATCCTACCAATTTCTTCTCTAAATTCATTGTCAGAGAGATCATGAACATCTGCATTCTTTTTTGAGTCTTCAGGGTTGATTTCTTCATCTGTTCTTCGAACTGGGGATCTGCGTTGTTTCCCCATGGTGTTGCAGTGTTCAGGGATAGATTCCTCTAGTGTACTATTTCCTTTTTCTTGAGGATATTACCTTCCCTTGGTGTTGAATTTTCTAGTTTTTGTATTAATAAGCGGCCACGTGATCTTTTGACGTCCCGTGGGATCCAGTCGGTAACAGCTCTAGTCCAGTGGTCGTCTCCAAATTGTATTACATGCCCAGACCATCTTATTCTTGACACCTTGGCAAACGAAACAGCATCCCTGACTCTCGATTGACAACAAAGGTCAGAACTCTGGATTCTTTCTCTCACTTGAGTGAGGCGTGATATTCCAACTATAGCTCTTTCGATTCCTCTTTGGGAGACCCGAATAGCATTCTCATCCTGCTTTCATAGGGCCCAGGTCTCTGAGGTGTATGTTAACACAGGGAGAATGGTGGAGTTGAAGAGATGTCCCCAGAGCCAGAGGTTCTTTGTCCTTTTAGCTATTTCTTTCATACTCTTGAAGATGTTCCATGATGCTCTCTTCCTCTTGCACAGCTCAGGTGCTAGGTCGTTCATCATGTTGAGTTCTCGACCTAGGTACACATAACTGCTGTAGTCAGAGATGTCTGTTCCATTGAGAGTGAATGGGGCCTCTTGAACTAGTTCGTTTTTCATGAACATAGTTTTGTTGAGATTCAGCTGTAGACCTGTTTCCACATTCTCGGTCGAAGTCAGCCAGCATCTGTGCCGCTTGGCTAATGTTTGGTGTCATTAGAATGATGTCATCAGTGAAGTGGAGGTGGTGTAGTTGCCGACCGTCTATCTTCACTCCCATTCCTTCCCATTCTAATTGTCGCATGACGTTCTTGAGGGTGGCGCTGAAGAGTTTTGGTGAAATGGTATCACCCTGCCGAACCCCTCTTTTGACATCAATGATCACTTCCTTGTAGAATGGTGAGATCCTGGTGGTGAATCAAATACAGTTCACAAAGGATCTTGAGGTATTGGGTTTGAACACCCTGTTTAGCTAGGGCTTCGATTTTGTTGAGACCGAGATGGGAATACATCAGATTAAGCATTTTTTGCACAGCAAAGCTACAATAAGACGACTGCTGAATGGGAGAAAATATTTGCATACTGTACCTCAAATAAAGGGTTCATATCTTAAGATCCCTGACTTAAGAGTTCTCAGACATGGGGCAGAGCTGCTACTTGCTCTCCCTGTGCCCAGCCGCTCATGAGGCGCCCAGGAGGCATGGCGGGTTCTAGCCCTGGCCTGCTACCCCAGCAGAGCCTCACAACAAGCCAGACGACCCCCCCCGACTCCATGGGGGCCGCTGTTTTCCACGCCCGGACTTCTTTCTCATCACAACTCCACCCAGCAGACCAGACTATCACAGCCCGATCATTGACACCTACCCTGCAGCAGTATTTTTTCAATCCGCCCAGGTATGCTAAACCAGAGACTCTCAGACATGGGGCAGAGCTGCTACTTGCTCTCCCTGTGCCCAGCCGCTCATGAGGCACCCGGGAGGCATGGCGGGTTCTAGCCCTGGCCTGCCATCCCAGCAGAGCCTCACAGCAAGCCAGACAACCCCCCACGACTCCATGGGGGCCGCCGTTTTCCACACCCTGACTTCTTTCTCGTCACAACTCCACCCAGTAGACCAGACTATCACAGCCTGGCCTCTGCGGCTGCTAGCAGCCGTGCGGTTCATCAATAATTGCTTTATTTAGAGGTGACTACAAGAGTATGCCACCCCACACGGCAAGCCTGACAAGCTTCTTGTGTCGTATTTGATGTGCCAAATACCAGTAACATTTATATTAGGTCATTCTCATGACCTAATATAATTGAGGCTCTTTATGTTCCTGGAGCAAGTGGATGCCTTTGGGTTCTACTAGCATTAGACAGGACATATGGAGATATTACTGGTGCCTGCTCTAGCAAATAGATGATCAACAGGAAGATAATGATAGTGATAGTGATCTTAAGATCTGTGAAGCACTCACAAAACAATCTAGTTACCCCATCCACAAATGGGGTGAAGAGATGAATCGACGTTTTCCCAAAGAAGATTCATGATGGCCGATTGGCAAATGAACAAGTGCTTCTTGTTACTCCTGATTAGAGAAATACAAATCGAACAACATTGAGTGATTGTCTCAACACTTGTGAGAATGGCACATAACAAAAAACCTGGAAATACCCAGTGTTGGTGGGGTTGTGGTGAGGAACAAACCCTCATACACTGTTGGGAATGTCATCTGGTTCAGCCTCTGTGGAAAGCAATATGGAGACCTCTCTTAAAGACAGAACTTCTTTCAAGCAGTGAAACCATTTCTTCACAGCTCTCTCCCAAATGCAAAAACATTGACTTGAAAGGATATATGTACACCTATGTTCAGTACAACACTTAACACAATAGTTAAGATAGGGAAATAACCCAAATGTCCAACTACGAATGACTGGGTCAAGAAATTGTGGTATAGGGGCAGGAGCAGTGGTACAGCGGGGAGGACATTTGCTTTGCATGTAACAGACCCATATGGTCCCTCGAGCACCGCCAGGGGTAATTCCTGAGTACAGAGCCAGGAGTGACCCCTGCGCATTGTTTGGTGTGACCCAAAATGCCAAAAAAATTGTATATACACAGTGGAATCGACTCACAGACATGGGGCAGAGCTGCTACTGGCTCTCCCTGTGCCCAGCTGCTCACGAGGTGCCTGGGAGGGATGGCGGGTCTAGCCCTGGCCCGCCACCCCAGTAGAGCCTGCAACAAGCCAGACGACCCCCCCCCCCGACTCCATGAGAACTCCACCCAGCAGACCAGCCTATCACATCCCGGCTCATCGAGATCCATCCTGCAGCAGTCTTTTTTTAAATCCGGCCCAGGTATGCTGGATCCAGAGACTCACAGACATGGGGCAGAGCTGCTACTGGCTTTCCCTGTGCCCAGCAGCTCACGAGGCGCCCGGGAGGGATGGTGGGTTCTAGCCCTGGCTCACCCCCCCCAGAAGAGCCTCTCAACAAGCCAGACGACCCCCCCACTCCATGAGGGCCTCATTTTTCCACATCCAGACTTCCCCCTCGTCAGAACTCCACCCAGCAGACCAGCCTATCACAGCCTGGCTCCTCAATAAATGCTGGATTTAGAGATGACTACAAGAATATGCTACCGCGACGGCAGAGCCTGGCAAGCTACCGGTGTCGTATTTGATATGCCAAATACCAGTAACAATTATAGACCTCATTCACATGACCTGATGGAATGGTTTGAAGCTCTTTATGTTCTTGGAGCAAGCAGGTGCCCTTGGGCTCTACTTGCATGAGACAGGTCATATGGAGATGTTACTGGGGCCCGTTCAAGCAAACTGATGATGAACAGGAAGACAGTGACAGTGATACAGTGGAATACTATGCAGCTCTTAGCGGAAAAAAATCATTCAATTTGCAGCAACATTGATAGAACGAGAGGAATCTTGCTGAGTGGATTCAGCCATCACAATGCATGGGACCCTCCACTGCTGCCTGTACCTCTTCTGGCTGGATCTTTTCATTTCACACCAACTTCCTCTGTCCAGTAATGGGTTTTACATTACAGTGCCAAGGTTTTGTTACTGTTCAGTACTGTGTTCTTATTTTGACACTTTCATACATGAGTCAGATCATCTTAATATGATATCTAATTTAACATGCTACACCCTCCAGTTTCATCCATGCTGTAGGAAACAGCATTGGTAGCACCTTTTTAACAGCTCTATAGTATTCCACTGTGTATATGTACATCAGTGAATTTTTCTTTCTTTTTAATTTTTTTTTATTTTAGACACCATGGTTTGCAAAGTTGTTCATAATGCAGCTGTTTTGAGTATTTAGTGTTCTGATACCAGTCCCACCAGTGTGATCCTCCTTCATGGTTTCCAGTTTCCACCCAGCCCCCAAGCTGCTCCCTTAGGCACAGAGTTATTTATTGTATATTGCTTGTTACAATAAAATGGTTAATGGAACTATCAAAACTACTTCAGTAAAAGAAAATTTGTGAAAATTGTTATATCACAATGGGGTATTAAAAGTCATTGTCTGAGGGTTTGTTTAGCTGTTACAAGTTGAGCCTTTATTATTATTTTTTTTGTGTGTTCCTGAGTTGGCTTCTACGCTACTTTCCCATCTAATTTGCTGTGCTCCTACTGGGCTGTCAGGATCGTGAAATTGAAGGTGTTGTTTCAGTTGCTCCAGGTTCTGTAAAACTAGATGAGTAGTTCTTCGGAGATTAGTCGTGAAGATGAGAAGCTGGGCCACGTTTACATGGGAAATTGTGTCCCTGGGGTGCATTAAAGTAGGGTGCTCCTTTGTAGCTTTCATGTCTGTGATGTTCAAATGGCTGAATAATAATTTAACTTGTGTTGTTTTGCCTGCGTCCTGAGGTGCTCCTCTGGACTGATAGATGTGGTGTCTCTGGTGGTGATGGGGACCCAACCAGGGGCTGCTGCATGAGAACTGTGTGCTCAGCCTATTGAGACACCCCCTAGCTGCAGTAATTTAGTTATTTTATTTATCTTTTTGGGTCACACCCAGCAATGCACAGGGGTTACTCCTGGCTCTGCACTCAGGAATTATCCCTAGTGCTGTTCAGGGACCATATGGGATGCCAGGGATCAAACCTGGGTTGGCCACATGCAAGGCAGATGCTTTATCTGCTGTGCTATTGCTCCAGCCCCATAGCCGAGGTATTTAACTCTCAAAGGTAAAGGAAACAAAATCTTGAAAGTCTTTCCAAGATGAAGCTTTTGGCTTGTGGTTTGTAAATCTATGTTGCTGTTAATTTAGTGACAATTTTGAAATATGTATATATTTTAAATTCTAGGTCATTTCTTTGATAGAAAGCAATTCTGTGATGATCATACATGGTGCCACGGGAGCGGTAAGAGCACGCAGCTCCCACAGTACATCCTCGACCACTACCTACAGCGCTCCACCTACTGCAACATCGCTGTCACCCAACCCCGGAAGATCGGGCCAGCAGCATCGCCAGGTGGATCAGCAAAGAGCGTGCCTGGACGTTGGGGGGCTTAGTGGGCTATCAGGTGAGACTGTCAGGAGTCCTCTCTTCACGCTCAGTCTTGAGTCTTCGTGAGTTGGTTGTAGGTGGTGGTTTTTAATGGAAACTCATGTAGAAACAGCTGCTTGTAGGGTAGGGCGTTTGTCTTGCACATGGCCGGCCCATGCTGGCACGGGTTCGATCCCCAGCATCCCATATGGTCCCCCAAGCACCGCCAGGAGTGATTCCTGTGTGCAGAGCCAGGAGAAACCCCTGAGCATTGCCAGGTGTGACCCAAAAAGCAAAAAAAAAAAAAAAAAAAAAAAAGAAAAAGAAACAGCTGCTTGCTTGTGGTCCTTGAGCAAGCGAGTAGGGCAAAATTAAAGTTGGGAAACTCATCTTCTTAAAAAAACACACTTTAGTTTCTTTCCATCTGAAAGAAAGAAGCGGGAATTGTCACTTGCATTTTCTTCTAATGATTTTGTATCTGGGAGATGTACTTGAACATGGTTGTTTGGACATAAAAGAGTCTGTGACCACATGGCTGTAGTTTGGAGTCAGCATGACTTCCCCTGCCATTCCACCACCCTGCAGAAAAGAAAAGATGAAATGGAACTTAACTATTAATTTTTAACTTGGAACTTTTTTTACAACTCAGTTTTTTTTTTTTTCTTTTTGGGTATACCTTAACTGCTCTACCATCTTCTGGTTCCTTTCCCTCATCTTTTTTTCCTTTCTGGGTCACACACAGAGATGCTCAGGAGTTACTCTTGGCTCTGCACTCAGGAATTACTCCTGGGGGTGCTCCGGGGACCCTACCGGATGCTGGGGATTGAACGGGTCGGCTGTATGCAAGGCAAATGCCCTCCCGCTGTGCTACCACTGCGGCTCCTTTCCCTCATCTGCCTGCAGTCAGTTCTCAGATGGCCTGAAGGCTCTTCCTGGTGATTCTTGGTCAGCTGGGCCAGCAGTTCAATGCAAGGGTCCAGGGAAGTGTTGCTCAGGCCCTGTACTGCCAGAGATCACTCAGGCTGTCCCATCTGTGCTCCATGGCCACACTCCATAGTGCTGGCCATTTCCATGACCGCACATTGGGAACCATGTGTTGCCTTGGACTGAAGCAGGGTCTGCTGGATGGAAGGCATATGCTGAGACTCATCCCTGTGTTCTCTCTCCGGCCCTTTCCCCTGCTTCAGGTAGGCTTGGAGAAAATAGCAACAGAAGATACTAAGTTGATTTACATGACAACTGGAGTCCTGTTGCAGAAAATTGTCAGTGCTAAGAGTCTGGTGGAGTTCACACACATCTTCATTGATGAGGTGAGTGCTGGCTTCCTGCCTCCTGTATGCATAGCTCCGGTCCACAGGAGTGCCTGGTGCTGCTGTCTGGTCTCTGTTCCCAACAGGTGGGGCTATGGGAAATATTCCTTGTTTAGAGTAGAGGTGGCAAGTGACAGACCTTCTGGAAAATCTGGCATGTATTTGTGCATACTGTTGCATTGGAACCAGATTCACTCTCATGACTGTTGGCTGCTGAGCAACAGGAAGGAGATGCTGCCTGAGTGAGATGTGCTTTTTTGGTCTACATGGGCTGCGGCGCACCAGGGAGCTGCATGAGTGAGATGCACTTTCTGGTCCTCACTGGGCTGCGGCGCACCAGGGAGCTGCTGCGTGAGTGAGGTGAATGCTTTCTGCTCCTTACTGGGTTGCGGCGCAGCAGGCAGTTTCGGACCCACCTGATGCAGGCGTGAGTGTTCTACCTGGGGAGACGGACCGGCGCCTTTGAGGACAAGTAGAGTAAACCCGAGATTTGATGTGTCATCACTCTAAACCTTTGAAGGGTCCTGGGAGCTTTATCTTTACCTTCTGGAGTTTTCTCACCAAGGATGGGATGTTTAATGGATTTAATGACTTTTCCTAAGGAGAAGATGCAGTAGAATAGAAAACAACAACTTGTTATCAAGGAATCAGGGAGACAGCTCAAATGGGATGTTTTCTTTGCATGTGAGAACTCTTGGTTTGATCTAGGGGTGGCCTAGACAGTTGGTCTAGTGGTTTCTCTGTGCCAGGGATAGATTGGGTCTGGTTTTGGTGGCTGCAATAACACAGGGCACTCTTGGTATTGAGTTAGCATGACCAAGAATGATAAATGTGACCCTGCCACCAGTGCCCATAGTGGCGCTCCCCATAGACCTGGGTGCTCTGCTTCCGGCACCATGCTCAGCCCCAGGAGGAGGAGCTCTGAGCAGACTTCAGCCAGGCATGCTGTGAAACCTAGCCTCGTTGGGTAGTGAGGTGTATGCTGCTTGTTGCCATGTTGGGTGTCCCCTTCTTATCTTGTAGGTGCACGAGCGAACTGAAGAAATGGATTTCCTGCTGTTGGTAGTCCGCAAACTTTTACGAACAAATTCACGTTTGTCAAGGTAAATTTGAAATTGCTACATGAGTAACAAACACTTTGGCCTAAGATGCATTATTTAGCTTTGTTTAAGTTCATTTTATTTTGCGTTATTTTGTTTATTTTGGGCTTGGAGACTATACACAGTGGCCAGGGGGCTATTCCTGGCTCGGTTCCTTGGGCGGTGTGTGGTGCCGGAGATTCAGACTGCGGTTGGCTGCCTGCAAAGCAAGTGCCTTACCCTGTGCTCTCTTGGGCCTTGTTTCTCTTCATTTGAACAGACGTGTTTGGAATTGGAGACTCTTGACATTTGTTGTGTGTCAGATTCTGGCTCTTCTGTTCAGTGGGGGGGGAAGGCACGGACAGGCTACACTAGTCAAGGGCTGCTCCTGATGTGTTGACATCATCTGCCCAGCTCTGGGCACAGAGAGACTTGTGGATCAGGCTTCCACAGAGTCTTCTTGGCATCAGGGGCACTGAGGAAGGCCTTGGTCTCAGTCAGGAAGCAATGTATTGCCTGTCTGTGGGACAGTCTTTTTCCCAGCTCCCTTCCCCCACCTGGGAATGCGCAGCCCTTCCCCTGACCTTGGCAGCACTTTATCTTGGCACTCAAGGGATCTGTGAAATGACTGAGGGGTTGGTCTGAAGTGATGCTCTAAAGATTGGTCAGAAGTCCCCCTTCTTTTTTCCCTTTAAATAAGGGCTACTCCTGCTAGAGTTCCACCCTGAGACAACAGTCACACCTAGTGCTGCTTGGTGCTTTGGGGCTTTTCTTGATAGTCATTTTAATGTTTATTTTCCCCTTGTAAGATGATGGTTTGATTTACTTATTTTCAGCTTATAGCAATAAAGTGAGTTCAGAGTGTTGGTGTATTTAACAAAGATTATTCCCGCTGGAGAACAGTGGAATTTAGCACTTGCTCCATGAGTAGTAGGTCACTTAGGGTCACTATTTTTCAAGCGAATGAAAGGTGTGAAGCAGGACACTGCATGAGACCCCAAGTGGTGTGTGGAGTTGGCCTGAGGGAGAAGGTAGGTTCTTGATAGCTTGGTGGGAAATGTGGGAAATGTGTGAAACTCAGAGCTGAGCGGCTGGTTAAGAGAGCTGCCGGCGGCCTGTGAGGGTGCTGCCTCTCCCCACCTGAACCGCTCAGGTCTCACAGACCCCACTGTGATCAGTGGATCACACCAAGTCTGTGCCTGTCCTAGACAAACAGCTGAGGGCTGCTTGGGTGAGGCTGGTGACCAAGTGGAACCCTTGTGATCTGCATCTGGATGGATATGGCGTGACCCTGGGGCAGGTGAGGGGAAGGGTACTCTGCCTGGGAAAGCCGGTACCTTCTTCACTTCACCATGGAAGCCGGGTGATTGTCTCCTGAACGAGCCCGAGACTGCTTTCCCCACCCCAGGTGGCCTCTCGGAGCCTCACTTCCAGCCATGGCCGTCGCACAGTGAGCGCGGTGAGCTCTGGCCCGTGTCTCTCTGCCGTTTGTCTGCAGGGCTGGAGAGGAAGCTGGGGCTGCTCGTCTTTCCCCTTGACCAAGGCTTATGTTTCTGCACGGCCCTAAACTGCCAACTCCCAGTTTCTTGTGTCTTTTGTTTAATCAATTTTTATTAAAGAATGCCGTGATTTGCAGAGTTGCTCATTATACATTTGTTTCAGGCATTTCGTGTTCCAGTACCACCAGTGTGACCTTCCCTTTACAATATTCTGTTTCCCTCACAATCCCAGCCTGCCCCCTTTCACACATAACTGCTCTACTTATATTGCTTATTCCAACAAAACTTTAAGAAAAAGCAAATAGAATGTTCAGAAAAATAGTAAGGCCAATTTGTGATTACTGTATGATTTTGATCTATGTAAATAAGGAAATTAAAACCATTTAAAGCAATATAATAAAATGCCTGTTCTCATTTACATATGTATGTTTTGAACTGGAATCTAAAGCATATTACATTAAATTTTATTTTATGCTTGGATCTTGTTATGGTAATAATCATATCTCGCTGTCATTAATAAAACTTCTAAAGCAATTCTTATTTAATGTATTTCAGAATTTATATGGAATAGGTAAAACCTATTTTTTATATAAACCCTGTGGTTTATAAAGTTGTTCATGATTTGTTACAGGCAGTTAGTATTCTAACATCAGTCTCACTACCATTACATTATCCCTCCATCGTCTCAATTTTCCCAAATGCCCCTTACGCCTGCCCTCATAGCAGGCCATCAATAATTCATTTTATGTTGCTTGTTATTAATAATTTGATAACAATGATCAAAAATGTTTCCTTCAATGAAAATTAGTGTAAATTGTCATATCTCACTATGGAGACATTAAGTCCTTGTGTGAGAGACTTTAAGATGTAACATCTTAATCTTCTGTGTTCATGTTTTGTTAATGGAGATTGGTTGTCTTCCATGTTTCATCCCATCCAATCTGGTGTGCTACTGGTTTATTAGAGTTGTAGAGATTGAGATGTGGCCCCCAGCTCCCAGTGTCTAGTCGTGGGTGGGAGCAGGCACTGTGTGCCCAAGAACTTGGTACAGATCTGAGGCCTTGTGCCTCACTTGGGGATGCTCTGGGGTCCTGAATGGCACCAGACAGTAGTTTCTGTTGGCAAACCTGCAGCCTGCGTTAGTCCCCAGGCTCTGTACCTGGCTCAGTGGCTGGCCCTGGTTTGTGCCTGCTGATTCTAGGTGGTTCCTCAGAGCAGCGACTCTGCTGTCATTCTCTCTTGGGGCCTCCTATGTGCCACTTGGCCCAGGACTGCTAGAGCCATTGTCTTCCTTCTTCCTCCTTGCTGGCTCATTTTTTCTGATGCACTTTTTCGTTTTATGTAACGGTTATAGTTTATTAGAGAAGTTATTTTTCATTTGATAAAATAAAAAATAGTAAAGTTGGTATCTCTGAGCTTTTTTTTTTTTTGGGGGGTCAAATCACACCATGCTCAGGGGTTACTCCTGACTCTGTACTCAGGAATTACTCCTGGAGGTGCTTGGGGACCATATGGGATGCTGGGGACCAAAACAAGGTCAGCCATGTGCAACACAAATGCCCTACTCGCTGTACTGTCACTCAGGCCTCTCTGAGCTTTCTTTAAACTTTATACTAGAGATGAAATCAAGGCATTTTATAACAAGTCTTGAAAAATATTATAGTAAGTCTGGAACTAAGTTTTATTTTGTATTTTGGGCTATACCCAATGGTGTTTAGGACTTACTCCTGGTTCTGGGACCATGTTGGATACCAGGAGTAAAATCCAGGTTGGCTGGCCACAAGGCAAGTGTCCTGCCCACTGAACTCTCTCCAGCTCTACAGCCTAAAATTTTAAAGTTATTTTACTTTAGTTTTCCTAACTTTTGTTAATCTCAATATTTTCTCTGGTTCTGTAGGTGGTCCTGATGTCAGCCACCATTAACTGCAAAGAGTTTGCTGATTACTTTGCTGTTCCTGTTCAGAATAAGATGAACCCTGCCTATGTATTTGAAGTGGAAGGAAAACCCCATTCAATTGAAGAATATTATCTTAATGATTTGGGGCACATTCATCATAGCAGGGTATGCTGATTGGTGTTTTTAATTTTTTTTAATTAAACACTGTGATTCACAAAGTTGTTCATAGTACTGTTGTTTCAGGAATTCAGTGTTCTAGCACCAGTCCCACCAGCAATGTGACCTTCACTCCACCAATGCCCCCAGTTTCCTAGCCACTCAAGTGCGTTCCCTCCTTAGTAGGCCCAGAATGACTTCTACTGCGTGTTACAGCCTGTCTCACAAAGGTGCTACTAATGTCATTGTCGGAGGCTTTACTGAGCTGTTTGGTGTTGGGTGAGCCTTCGCTCATGAGCTTAGTGGGCTTCTATGCTACCTTTGAACCTGATTTGTTGTGCTCGTCCTGAGCTGCCAGTACTGTGAAATTTGGGGGTATCACACTGCTGCATGCTCCAGGAGCTCTAGGGCTGGGATGATTCAGCAACATGGCATCTCTTTGAGATTAGTTGTGGGGCTGTGATGCCAGAAGTTTATCTGGCATCATAGCTTATCTGCTGGAGGAGGTTGTTTGTGTGAGTGGGGTGCTGGGCCTCTGGGCAACGCAGGGACTCGGCCCTCTTTCATCCCCAAAAAGCTCTGGATATCTTAGCCCTGGAGATCAGGACTTCTCAGGCTGATTCAGCAGTGGTGACCTGTATGTATTTTTCAAATATAGCAAATGTTGTTGTATTGCACAGCAGAGCCTGGCAAACTACCCATGTTGTATTTGATATGCCAAGAACAGTAACAATAATAGACCTCATTCCTGTGACCTAAATAAATGGTTTGAGACTCTTCATGTTCCTGGAGCTAGGAGATGCCCTTGGGCTACACTAGCACGCCAACAGGGATGAATGGAGATGTTCAACTGGTGCCCGCTCGATGAACAATGGGAAGACAAGTGGTACATTGATAGCATATGTACTCTTTTATATTTTTTTGCTTTTTTGGGTCACACCCGGTGATGCTCAGGGGTTTCTCCTGGCTCTGCACTTAGGAATTACTCCTGGCGGTGCTCGGGGACCATATGGGATGCCAGGGATCGAACACGGGCCGGCATGGGCGGTCATGTACAAGGCAAACGCCCTACCCGCTGGACTATCGCTCTAGCCCCAATGTTCTCTTATATTTCATCAAGCCTACTTTCATGACTTGCAGCTGCAGAGTTCTGTTGGAACGCCAAACTGGAGGAGAGAGATGGTGTGAGGTAGATCTGGAGAAACACAAGGGGAAGGAAATGCCTGGGTTTACTGATGCAAACTGCACATGTGACACACCCATGGCAAATCCATGTGATAATTACTTGGTTGATGTTCAAGTTTATGTCAGATTTTTATTATTTGCATAATTGGGGATGGGAAGTAATTTTATTTCAACTTTAATTTTGATTAAACTTACATTTTTTTTCCTTTAAAAATATTTAGGGCTGCAGTGGGTAGGGCATTTGCTTTGCATGCGGCCGGCCCAAGCCAGTCCGGGTTCAATCCCGGCATCCCATATGGTCCCCCGAGCACTGCCGGGAGTAATTCCTGAGTGCAGAGCCAGGAGAAACCCCTGAGCATTGCCAGGTGTGACCCAAAAAGCAAAAAAAAAAAATTTAGAGCTGGACTGAGAGAGTACAGGAGGATTAGCCTTGCATCCCATGCACCCTTGTTTGAGCCCTGTCACTTCATAGGGTCCCCTGAGCCCAGCCAGGAGCAGAGGTGTGGTCCAGACTCCCCCCTAAAACAAACAGCAGCAGCAGTAACCCATTCTCCATTTTTATTCAGTGCTGGGGTTGTACCTGGGGCCTTCCTCATGTGAGCCTGCCCTCCATCCCTGAGCCACATCCCTGGACCTATGCTAAATGTTTCTAATATAATTTGTGGTGGGTAGAAGAAGCAGTGTATGATGGTGCAGAAGGCTTGTGCCAGTACATTCTTTTATTCTTACTATTACTTTTTCCTTTTCTTGCCCTTTATTGCTGCTGTGTGGCTGTGGGTTGCACATCTTCTGCCGCCTTGCTCAGTTGAGTTCTCACATTTTCAGTTGTGCGGCATCTCTTCTCACCGGTGCTTGTGACAGTGCTACAGGGCTTGCTGAAGTCATGTGGAAGTTACATGAGCCGTGATGCCTCCTTACCAGCAGTGGCTGCTGGAGACCCCAGCTTGGCTGTTGTGCGCACACACATCTGCCTGTGCCTGGAGGGTGCATGTGCTGTTGTGGATCTCTGGGTATGTGGAGAGTCCAGGGCTCAGGCCTCTAGAGTAGGCATTGTGGTCTATCACTCCCTTCCTCACTCCTAACATTCTTTGGGGAAACGCCCCTCCCAACAGTTCTCTGCCAATCATACTAGTCTGTTCAATGTGAGGGCAAGAAGACAGGGACTCCTTGGACCCTGAGGTACTGGAGATTACCTGAGTCAGTGTAGGGTTCTTTGAGGCTTCACCGGCTGATGCTCAGGGGACCATATCCTTCCAGGGATTGAAGCTGGGTTGGCTGCATGCAAAGCCTAATATCTGTGCTGTCCCCCTTGCTACGCTGATAGTCTTAGGTGAGGAGAAGTTGATTAAAAATTGTTTAGGGTTTTAGCATATCGAACACGCATCAGACAGCTTGCCAGGCTCTGCCGTGCGGGTTCAAGTGATCAAGTTATTTGCAGGAGTTGCAAATCAGAAAGTCTAAGCAGGTAAAATATGTCTCCTTTTGGAGATGGGTGATAGCTCCAGAGGTAGAGCACAGTCCTAGCATGTGTGAGATCCTGGGTTTTGATCTCAGCCATCAAAAACCACACAAATCTTCTTCTGCCTTCTGAATGCCCAGCTTCCCTACCAACAGGAGAAAACCGTTGCTGCTTAGTTCATAAGTCTTCTTGCTTATACAAAGAGACAAGCAGTGTGTCTTCTCCATTTCCCAGAAATGGCCACCCTGCTAGTCTGGCTTCCCTTGTCAGAGGCTGGCTGGTCTGGGCTTTGCTGCGTGAATCACCTGAGACCTGGCTAGTGTGGGCTTCGCTGCGTCAATCACCTGAGACCTGGCTAGTGTGGGCCTCACTGTGTGTATCACCTGAGTCCTGGCTAGTGTGGGCTTCGCTGCGTGAATCACCTGAGACCTGGCTGGTCTGGGCCTCACTGCGTGTATCACCTGAGACCTGGCTAGTGTGGGCCTCACTGCATGTATCACCTGAGACCTGGCTAGTGTGGGTCTCACTGCGTGTATCACTGAGACCTGGCTAGTGTGGGCTTTGCTGCGTGAATCACCTGAGACCTGGCTAGTGTGGGCTTTGCTGCGTGAATCACCTGAGACCTGGCTAGTGTGGGCTTTGCTGCGTGAATCACCTGAGACCTGGCTAGTGTGGGCCTCACTGCGTGTATCACTGAGACCTGGCTAGTGTGGGCTTTGCTGCGTGAATCACCTGAGACCTGGCTAGTGTGGGCTTTGCTGCGTGAATCACCTGAGACCTGGCTAGTGTGGGCTTCGCTGCGTGAATCACCTGAGACCTGGCTGGTCTGGGACTCACTGCATGTATCACCTGAGACCTGGCTAGTGTGGGCCTCACTGCGTGTATCACTGAAACCTGGCTAGTGTGGGCTTCGCTGCGTGAATCACCTGAGGCCTGGCTAGTGTGGGCTTTGCTGCGTGAATCACCTGAGACCTGACTAGTGTGGGCTTTGCTGCGTGAATCACCTGAGACCTGGCTAGTGTGGGCCTCACTGCATGTATCACCTGAGACCTGGCTAGTGTGGGCCTCACTGCGTGTATCACTGAGACCTGGCTAGTGTGGGCCGCTGCGTGAATCACCTGAGACCTGGCTAGTGTGGGCCTCGCTGCATGTGTCACCTGAGACCTGGCTAGTCTGGGCCTGGTTGTGTGGTAATGGCAGGCACGAGGAGCACCAGGCCCCCAGCCCTGCATTGCTGAGCCCATCCTAGAGAAAGCATGCTCCTGTTGTAGCTTAGCAGTGCGGCTTGGGTTCTAGAACTCGGTGTAGTTCCCCGTGAATTGATGACGTAGTTTTTCTATGGCTGCTTACTTACAGGAAAACAATTCAAGAAGCACTTGGAGTCAGTTGTTGGGAGTGTGAGAAATCCTCTCTCTTTTTATCTTCTCTCTTTTGTACAACTGTTATGGTAAACAACGCCATTGTCTGGATAAAGTAACCAAATAGGCTAGAAATTGAATACAATAATGGATTTTTAAATATATTTCAGATTTGTTGACTGAAAGTCAGCTTATATTTATGTTAGAAGGATGGTGACAGTGACATTAGTTACCAGTTAGCTAAATTTTCTCTAGCAAATATATGAAGAAATGTTTGACTTTCTTCCCCTCAAGACTGCTTTTGCTGTGTCCTTGACAATCTTCATTTTTTGGAAATATGCCCCAGAATGACTGTCTGTACTTTCAATGCACGTGCGCTGGCATCAGAAGCATATATTGAGGATCTGATGGTGCAAGCACAAAAGATCAAGTACAACATCATTGGTCTGACTTGAGACGAGGCGGCATCAGTCGCATCACACTGTATTTGACACCAAAGAAGAATTGTTCCTTGGAACATGCAAAAAGAGGCATCGGTGGCCTTGGTGTACTTGTCAACAAGAACATGGCCGTCAACATTGATTCATTTGAATGCATAACAAACCGATAGGACGATTACACTTGAAGAGATGTGGCCCACTGCTAGCAATTTCTATCTTCATTGTCTATGCACCAACATCCACATACAAAGGAGATAAAATGGAGAAATTCTACATGGAACTGGAGGAGTTCTATAAAAAAGATCACACCTTCTACAAGATCATAGTCAGTGACTTTAATGCCAAGATAGGACCGAGAAGATTGGCTGAAGAACTCCACATTGGGACCCATGGCCTAGAATGGAGCGAACAGGGTGAGAGACTACCTGAGTTCATCATGTCCGCCAAGACCATTCAACTCTCAATGGAACAAACATCTCTGAATGCAGCAGTTATGTGTACCTAGGTCGAGAAGTCAACATGATGAACAACCTAAAACCTGAGCTGCGCAGGAGGAAGAGAGCGGCATGGAATGCCTTCAAAGGCATCGAAGAAATAGCTAAAAGGACAAAGAACCTCAGACTCTGGGCACATCTCTTTGACTCCACTGTTCTCCCTGCATTAACATATGCCTCAGAGACCTGGGCCCTATGAAAGCAGGATGAGAATGCTATTCGGGTCTCCCAGAGAGGAATCGAAAGAGCTATGCTTGGAATATCACGCCTCACTCAAGTGAGAGAAGGAATCCGGAGTTCCGACCTCCGCTGCTATTCCAGAGTCAGGGATGCTGTCTTGTTTGCCAAGGCATCGAAAATCAGATGGGCTGGACATGTAATGCGATTTGGAGACAACCGCTGGACTAGAGCTGTTACCAACTGGATCCCACGGGATGTCAAAAGATCACGTGGCCGCCTACCTACAAGATGGTCAGACTTCCTTGTCAACACCCTAAAGGAACGGTTTGAGGCTCTTCATATTCGTGAATCAACCAGATGTCATTGGGCTACATTGGCACGTGATAGGGTCCAATGGAAATGTTACTGGCGCCCGCTCGAGCAAATCGATGAATAACGGGATTCAAGTGATCAAGTGATGCCCCAGAATGTCTGAAAGTAGATTTGAGGGAAGTGATGCCCTCCCTGCCAGGTGGGTGCTGTGGATGATATGCGGAGGTGTCTCACCTCATTCCAGCCTCTTGTGGGCTGAGCCCCACGAGGAACATGTGGAATGGCCCCAACTCTGGCTTCATTTTTATACAATCAGAAGTGCGCTCCTGGCTCTCATTCCGGAGGCAGGTATTTGTTCTTCCTGTTCTTCCTGTGAGTAAGCGGAGACAAAGGAGACTTGTGACTTGGAGGCCTCCTTTTCTCACATGGTGGTAATGTTATCATAGGCTCATGGCAGCCAGCACTTGACAGATGAAGAGCAAAGGCTCTGAGACAAACACTCTCCTGGGCTTATGGCCATTTCATGCCACTTACTCTGTTCCTCCAAAGCCACTTTCTGCTGAGTTCCTTTTGTCTCCAGACCCTCCCTCCAGCCCGGGTCAGGGGGTGCACTGAGCGCACGTCTGTCAGGGCCTGCTGCGGCGCTTGGCTCAGCAGGTGCTTCAGCCGTGTTAGTTACCCAGGGCATTGCTTACAGTGGGGACTAAAAGTCCAGAATTTTCTTTTTAAGTATTGCCGCTTTTTTCCTTCTGTCTTTAGCTTTCTCCACATCTTCTGGAAGAGCCAGTGATTCCTAAAGATATCTATGATGTTGCTATCTCCCTAATTCAGATGTTCGATGACTTGGATATGGAAGAGAATGGCAGGTAATGTAACACTGAAGAAACATTAACTCACCTTGAAACTTTTCAGTGCGTTTTCCCCCTCTGGTGTGAGGGATAGAACCTAGAGTCTCATACATGCAGAAAGCCTATGTTTTACCACCGGTCCATGTGCTCCCTTTTTAGCATCTGTAGAATATTAAGATACAAATGTAGATACTTTCTGTAGTCGCTGTATATGTTTAAACATAAAGTTAGGGGCTGGAGGGATAGTACAGTGGGTAGGGATGTTGCCTTGCACCTAGCTGTTCAATCCCCGTCATCCCATATGGTCCCTCATACACCTCCAGGAGTAATTCCTGAGTGCAGAGCCAGGAGTAACTCCTGAGCATCACTGAGTGTGGTCCACAACAAAACAAAATAAACATAAAGCTAATATCTCGTAAACATTTTACTGACAATCTCCACTTCAATTAAAGCCATGCTTACAACAATTATTTATTTATTTTTTGGGGGGCCATACCCGGCAATGCTCAGGGGTTACTCCTGACTTTTTGCTCAGGAATTACGCCTGGCCGTGCTCAGGGACCATAAGGGATGCCGGGATCGAACTTCGGGTTGGCTGCTTGCAAGGCAAACACCCTCCCCTCTGTGCTATTGCTCGCCCCGCTGAGGACAGATTTAAGAGCAAGAACATTGGAGCCAGGAGACAGCCCTGAGCAGGGAGACCCATGGCCGGCTTCTGCGCTGAGGAAGTATCTGTGCCTTGCTCCGCTCTTATGCACTGGCTCTGCTCCACACACACTCCCACTGGATTTCAAGCTAATGGTTGTAACAGGGCCTTTGAGACTTGCAGTTGTTTCCCTGTAGGAATTATCGTAGGTAAGTCGTAGTGCTGACTCAGGTCTCAAGTTTGAGAATACCCACTGTGAAGACTCTCCTGGTGCTCCTGTGATGAGGCGTCATCCTTGGAAACACTGGATAGCTCACACTCAGGGCTGCACCGAGGCCCTGATGCCCACATCCCTGTCCCCCGTGGTAGTTGTGATGTGTAAGCATGCACAGAGGGTTTGGTTACCCACTGCCTTGCTGCCCTCCAGACATCCCCCTTCTGATCTGTATGCCAGTATCGGATTTTAGCTGTTTCTAAGCTCCCACAAATTTTCATTATTTTTTTAATTACATTAGGGATTTTAGGCTTACATATGCATGTATTTAAAATTGAATTTATCATTCAGTTTTGCATTTTGGACATTTTTTAAAAAAAGATCATAGTTATTTATCCTAAAGTATATTTTTACAAGGTTTATTATTTTCTTTTTTTATTCTCAGTTTTTATCTCTTTCACTTTTTTTTTAAATTTTGGGCTACACCTAGCTGTTCTTAGGTCTTACTCCTTGCTCTGTGCTCAGAGATCATTCTGATCATTCTCAGGGTGTCCAGTGTGGGGAATTAAACCTGGGCTAGGCACATGCAAAGCAAGTGCCTTATCTGTTGTATTACTGCTCCAGCCTCTTCACCTTTATTCTTTTATGTCTGTTTTGGTTTCGGGCCATAGTCGGCTGTGCTCTGCAGTTATTCCTGGCTCTGCACTCAGGAATTGCTCTTGGTGAGCTTGGGGACCAAATGGGGTGCCAGGGATCACACCCAAGTTGACATGTAAGGCACACACGCTACCTGCTATATTGTTGCTCGGCCCCTCATCTTTATTTTTAATATGAAGTTTTGTTAAGTGTAGAATTTTGGTTGCTATTTAATTCTTTCTGTATTCCCTCCCCCTTTTTTTTTGGTTTTGGCCATAGCCACCAGAGGTTGGGTACTGTGTTTCCAGGTCAGCGTCATTACTGGGGATCAGGCATAAGACTCCTATATCTGAAGCAAGTGCTCTAACTCTTTGGACTATTTCTCTAGCCCCTAATTTTTTAAACTGAAATAACTTTGGAGCTGGAGTACAGTGGGTATGGCACTTGTCTTGCATGCGGCCAACCCAGGTTTGATCCCCAGCACCCCATATAATTCCTCAAGCCCTTCCAGGAGTGGTCCCTGAGTGCAGAGCTGGGAGTAAACCTTGAGTTCTGCCAGGTGTGGCCCCAAACCCCAAAACAAATAAACAAAGGCTTGTATATGCATGTATGATATATTTGCTTCACCTTTCCCTTGTTCTCTATATTTTGGTGACAGTCTGGTAGTCTGATTGTTATGTTAGCAGATCCCCATTTGGTCTAACTTCCTGTGGTCTTCCCTTTTCTCCTGGAGGTAGTGTGGGACTTGGTACCACACCTAGTTGGAATCAGGGCTGACAACTTGCTCTGTGTTCAGGCATCACTCCTGGTAGTGGCCAGGGATTATACGTAGGGCCGGGATCAGAACGGAGTCGGCCTTATACAAGCAAGTGTATAACCCCCTGTTCTGTCTCTCTGGTCCTGGCATGTTTTTAAATGTGTTTTTGTGCTGGGTGTTGAACCCTGGGCCACCTTATTTATATGGCAGACTTAGAACTCTTGATTATTTCCCCACAATAAAATTATTTCAAAAGTATTATCTTGTCGTAGAACAGAAACTTCTGAGTCAAGAGTTTGTTTGATGTTCCTCCTCTTAGAATTGATCCCCCTTGACATGCAGTCAGGGGCCATCTTCAGATAATACTTGATTGTGTTTTTTTTTTGTTTGTTTTGGAGCCACAACATGGCAGTGCTCAGGGACCATTCCTTATTGGATGACAGACCTAGCTAGCTTGGGAGTTTTGCTGTTTTTATCCACTCACAGCTTAATCTATTGACATGTTCTTAAGCCAGGGTTCATACTAATGAGATCTCTCTTCTGTGTAAACACTGATGGAGGGTGTGGCAGTTACAGAAGTCACCTTGACTCTAAATGAGTATTTTCTGACTTATTATCACGATCACGATCTTCCCGTTGATCATCTATTTCCTAGAGCGGGCACCAGTAATATCTCCATATGTCCTGTCTCATGCCAGTAGAGCAAGGGGCATCGGCTTACTACAGGAACATAAAGAGCCTCAAACCATTATATTAGGTCATGGGAATGACCTAATATAATTGTTACTGGAATTTGGCATATCATATACAACACGAGAAGCTTGCCAGGCTTGCCGAGCGGGAGGCAAACTCTTTTAAACACCTCCAAATAAAGCATTTATTGATGAACCGCAGCAGCCGCGCAAGCCGGGCTGTGATGGGCTGGTATGCCGGGTGGAATTCTGACAAGAGGGAAGTGGAAAATGGCGGCGCCCGTGGAGTGAGGAGGGGTGGTCTGGCTTGTTGTGAGGCTCTGCTGAGGTGGTGGGCCAGGGCTAGAACCCGCCATGCCTCCCGACTGCCTCATGGACGGCTGTGCACAGGGAGAGCAAGGAACAGCTCTGCCCCATGTGTGAGAGTCTCTGGACCAGCATACCTGGGCGGACTGAGGAAAACGCTGCTGCAGGGTGGGTGTCGGTGATCCGGGCTGTGATGGGCTGGTCTGCTGGGTGGAATTCTGACGAGAAGGAAGTCCGAAAATGGAAAATGGCGGCGCCCGTGGAGTGAGGAGGGGTGGTCTGGCTTGTGAGACTCTGCCGAGGTGGTGGGCCAGGGCTAGAACCCGCCATGCCTCCCGACTGCCTCATGAACGGCTGTGCACAGGGAGAGCAAGGAACAGCTCTGCCCCATGTGTGAGAGTCTTATTATACATCTACTAAAACTTCCATGTTATCTAGATTGGGCACACCTCCTCTTTATACCCACTTTTCCCAGCGTGGGACAGTTAGAATTTTTAAAATATATTTTATTATACCACCATTCTGGATGTTGAGAATGTTGAGAATGTTGTCATTCTCAACATCCAGACTCCATAGTTCCTCAGAGCTCCATCCAAGAGAAAACCTGATCTTTCCCCTTTGTTTCATCAGTAAATGCTTAAGATGAGAGCCTTCTACTGAGAGTATACCACCTACATGGCAGAGCCTAGCAACCTACCTGTGTTTTATTTGATATGCCAAAATCTCGTAACAATTCACTGTATCACTGTCTTCCTGTTCATCATCAATTTGCTCGAGCGGGCACCAGTAACATCTCCATATGTCCTGTCTCATGCAAGTAGAGCCCAATGGCACCTGCTTGCTCCAGGAACATAAAGAGCCTCAAACCATTCCATCAGGTCATGGGAATGAGTTCTATAATTGTTACTGGTATTTGGCATATCAAATACGACATGGGTAGCTTGCCAGGCTCTGCCGTGGGGTGGGATACTCTTGTAGTCATCTCAAAATCCAGCATTTATTGATGAACTGCATGGTCACAAGTGGGCTGTGATAGGCTGGTCTGCTGGGTGGAGTTCTGAAGAGAGGGACGTCCTGATGTGGAAAATGGAGGCCCTCATGGAGTGGGGGTTGTCTGGCTTGTTGCAAGGCTCTGCTGGGGTGGCGGGCCAGGGCTAGAACCCGCCATTCCTCCTGGGCACCTCATGAGCGGCTGGGCACAGGGAGAGCCAGTAGCAGCTCTCCCTTCTCCGTGGTGGGTTTCCAGGCCACACTCGGCGCTGGGGGCTGATGCAGCTGCAGCTGCTGGGCCTGGGGGCCGCCACGTCACCATCCCAAGCAAAGGAGCGATGGCCTGAGCACACAGCTGGCCACAGCTCAAGGACTGCAGGGCTCTGCACCTCGCCATTCCCTGCTGCTACTTCAGCCCTGAAAGGCCTGAAATCACCCAGGCTTGATGCTCGGCATCCCACAAGGTCCCTCAAGCACCACCAGGAGCGATTCCAGAGCACAGAGCCAGGAGTAACCCCTGAGCCTCACCTGGTGTTACCCAAAAAGGCAAAAAAAAATGAGTGAAAAAATTGACTCAAACTGGTGATTTTTCCTACAGACCAAAAAGCTTTGGCGCTGAACCTAATGTGGCTTCAGGGAGGACCTGACAGGCCAGATGCGGCCCGGGAGTGTGGTCCCCACAGGTCAAGGTCTAGTCCGGGCGTCAGAGTAAATCTGGCCAGGTCCAGGTACGGCCGAGCCTTCTACCTGCCCGCAAGCCCGCAAAGCAGAGGAAAGGGGGAACAGCTAAGGGAGTCCACTCTCTCCTGCCCCTCCCGCCTCCGAACAGGAGAAAGGCCCCAGTCCCAGTACTGGACAGCCCAGTGGACAGTCCCACAGAGTCACTCGCCCACCACCCAGCACAGCCCGCTTGGACCCAGCCCCTCCCCCTCTCCAGAGCTTGGGTGTCTCCCTGTCATCCTACTTCCGGAAGAACATTCTAATCACTCAGGAGTCATCACCCGACTCAAGGAGAGGGACAGGAAGTGCCGCCGGAAGCTTGGGCTTTGTTGGGCCCATCCCTGGCTCCTAAGGTCACCTGACTGGGGGCCAGCTCGGAGGGGAGGGCAGCGAGGGGCTGCCCGTCCTCAATCTCGGCCGGGAGGCACCTGGAGCTCCCCTGGAGAGATCCCCACGCACGCTGCCAGCAATAGCTCTGTGGTCTCAACACAAAACACAAACAAAACCTGAGTGAACGGATGACAGACAAGCCCAGGGAAAGGGCAGCCGGATGCTCGCGAGCAGCAGAAAGCTGGACTGCTGCGGTCACCTGGCTCCTCCTGCCCTTCCACTTCGCTCACCTGCCCAAAAGCTGGCAACGGGCTCTTCCAGCCGTGCCCGCTCAGGGAAGCTCACCACCACCCAGGGCTTCCTCGAGAGCCCACATCGTCCTGCGCTGGCCAAGGCAGCTCTGCCCGGCACCGTCCAGACAGAAACAAGCATGGCCCGTGCACACGAGCCTCCCACACCAGAGCCGGCAGCCAGGCAGGAAGAGAACAGCTCGGGAACGGAAAGGAAAAGCAATGCCCAGAGTGTTCCACAAACATGCCGCCTCCACAACACAGCAGTCGGACACAGTCTCGGAGACGGCGCGGGGGGGCACAGGGGGTACCCACCCTCCGGAGCCCCACCTGGGGTGGTTCCACACAAGCTGTAAATGGTGTGATGAGAACACTGCGGCTGAAACAACAGGACGGTGTGTATGGGGGGTCGATCCCTGCACCCTGCCAGGAGGGGCCTGAGCAGAGCCAACACTTGGTGTGGTCCAAATTTCCTCCCGCACTCCCGCTCCCCAAAATAAAAAACAGGACAAAGCACTCAGAAACAGAACCTTGGGGCTACAGATACTGGACAGCAGGTAGGGCACTTGCTTTGCACATGGCAGACCTGGGCTGGCAGACCTGAGTTTGCTCCTTGGCACTTGGGCTCCCAAGGCCTGCCAGGTGTGAGCCCTGATGCAGAGCCAGGAATAAGCTGAGCACTACTGGGTGTGACCAAAAAAAAAAAAAAAAAAGGAAAAGAAAAGAGTTCACAGCTGCCTCTTCCACAGCAGGAAGTCGACACAGAATGTCCAAAAAAAGGAAATGTTGTGGTGTTCCAGGGCCGGAGAGAGGCAGCAGGCTGGTGAGGCGCTGTCCCCGGCCGCCCACACAGTCTTCATGGACATCCAGGAGTGACCCCTGAGCACTGCCATGTGCAGCCCCTGCTCGCCCCCAAAAAAAAAAAAAAAGACTTTGGAGTTATTACATGCATGTGATTTAAAGATACACAATGAGGGCTGGAACGACAGCACGGCGGGAGGGCATTTGCCTTGCACGTGGCCAACCTGAGTTTAATTCCCAGCATCCATGTGGTCCCTGAGCACTGCTAGGAGCAATTTCTGAGTGCAGAGCCAGGAGTAGGCTGGGTTTCTGAGGCTTCATTTCATGAAGAATGAACTAGTTCCTGAGGCCCCATTCACTCTCAATGGAACAAACATCTCTGAATGCAGCAGTTATGTGTACCTAGGTCGAGAAGTCAACGTGATGAACGACCTAAAACCTGAGCTGCGCAGGAGGAAGAGAGCAGCATGGAATGCCTTCAAAGGCATCGAAGAAATAGCTAAAAGGACAAAGAACCTCCGGCTCCGGGCACATCTCTTTGACTCCACCCGTTCTCCCTACATTAACATATGCCTCAGAGACCTGGGCCCTACGAAAGCAGGATGAGAATGCTATTCGGGTCTCCCAGAGAGGAATTGAAAGAGCTATGCTTGGAATATCACGCCTCACTCAAGTGAGAGAAGGAATCCGGAGTTCTGACCTCCGTCGCTATTCCAGAATCAGGGACGCTGTCTCGTTTGCCAAGGCATCAAAAATCAGATGGGCTGGACATGTAATGCGATTTGGAGACAAACACTGGACTAGAGCTGTTACCGACTGGATCCCACGGGATGTCAAAAGATCACGTAGCCGCCCACCTACAAGATGGTCTGACTTCCTTGTTAAGACCCTGAAGGAATGGTTTGAGGCTCTTCGTATTCCTGAATCAACCAGATGCCATTGGGCTACATTGGCACGTGATAGGGTCCAATGGAAATGTTACTGGCGCCCGCTCGAGCAAATTGATGAATAACAGGATTCAACTGATAAAGTGATCAAGGGCCAGGAGTAACCCCTGAGCATCGCCGGTGTGACCTAAAAAGCAAAATAACACACAATGAGCACCTGCAACCTCCCATCCCCACTCGACAGCTCCTGGGCACCAGTCACGAAGGTCAAGGAAGAGGCTCCATGCCAGAGACACTTTCCCACCCGGGGCCGCACACACCCCAACTGCACAATTAACCCTGATTTAAGTCACTGCTACTCGGTTGTTTCTGGCAGGCAAATACAATCCTAAGCCCCTCATTCTAAGTATGGTCAGAGGGGCGAGCATGGTGGCCTGGGGGGTGTGCAGAGTGGCCCCCGCGACAGGCACAAGCTCACACAACTGCCTGTCCCGCCTCCAGTGCCCCAAACACACCCTGCACAGGAAGGTGGGGCCCAGACTCAGCTATTCTGCAGGGCAATTCTGTAACAGTCCTTGACTTTACAAACCAAGTACTTTAATAAGGACAAAATTAACGTTATTCCTAACGCCACACATACAAAGGAGAGTATCGTATTTAAAGGAAATCATCCCAGAGGGTCTGATCAGACTACGGATTTCAGATACAGTTTATTGGGGAGCAGAGAGATAGTACAGGGGAAGGGCACTGGCTTGCACGTGGACAATCCAGGTTTGATCCCCAGCATCCCTTGTGGTTCCCCAAGCGCAGAGCCAGGAGCAAGCACTAAGCACAGCCAGGTGAGGCACCAAAGGGGGCCGGAGCGATAGCCCAGTAACAATTATGGACAATTAGTAACAATTATGGACCTCAGTTCCATGACCTGAAGAATGGTTTGAGGCTCTTCCTGTCCCTAGAGCAAGCAGATGCTCTTGGGCTACACTTGCTTGTGACAGGACGTATGGAGATGTTGCTGGTACCCACCTCGAACAAATTGATGAACATGGGAAGATAGTGATAGTGATACCACTTGGTCACTTGAATCCCGTTATTCATCGATTTGCTCAAGCGGCTCCAGTAACATTTCCATTGGACCTATCACGTGCCAATGTAGCCCAGTGGCATCTGGTTGATTCAGAAATATGAAGAGCCTCAAACCATTCCTTCAGGGTCTTGACAAGGAAGTCTGACCATCTTGTAGGTGGGCTGCCACGTGATCTTTGACATCCCGTGGGATCCAGTTGGTAATGGCTCTAGTCCAGTGGTTGTCTCCAAATCGCATTACATGTCCAGCCCATCTGATTTTTTGATGCCTTGGCAAACAGGACAGCAGGCAAACGGGCGCCAGCAGACCAGACTATCACAGCCCGGATCGTTGACACCCACCCTGCAGCAGTTTTTTTCCAATCCGGCCCAGGTATGCTGAACCAGAGACTCTCAGACATGAGGCAGAGCTGCTACTCGCTCTCCCTGTGCCTAGCCGCTCATGAGGCGCCTGGGAGGCATGGCGGGTTCTAGCCCTGGCCTGCCACCCCAGCAGAGCCTCACAACAAGCCAGACGACCCCCTTACTCCATGGGGGCTGCCATTTTCCACATCTGGGCTTCCTCTCGTGTCAACTCCACCCAGAAGACCAGACTATCACAGCCCACTAGTGCGTCCACTAGCGGCCACACGGTTCATCAATAAATACTTTATTTAGAGGTGACTACAAGAGTACGCCACCCGCACAGCAAGCCTGGCAAGCTGCTCGTGTTGTATTTGATATGCCAAATACCAGTAACATTTATATTAGGTCATTCCCATGACCTAATATAATGGTTTGAGGCTCTTTATGTTCCTGGAGCAAGCGGATGCCTTTGGGTTCTACTAGCATGAGACAGGACATATGGAGATATTACTGGTGCCCACTCTAGCAAATAGATGATGAATGGGAAGATCATGATCGCGATCTTGGCAAATGGGACAGCATCCCTGATTCTGGAATAGCGACGAGGGTCAGAACTCTGAATTCCTTCTCTCACTTGAGTGAGGCGTGATATTCCAAGCATAGCTCTTTTGATTCCTCTCTGGGAGACCTGAATAGCATTCTCATCCTGCTTTCGTAGGGCCCAGATACACCCGGCAGAGCAGAAACCAGCTTTCTCTGTTGCACACAGCCGCTGCATGGCTGCGCAATTTACCTCCAAATTACCGTGAATATTCTACCTACCCCTCTGAGAGAGCCCCACAAAGTAATGAGAGTATAGCGCCCGCATGGCAGAGCCTGGCAAGCTGTCCGATGCGTGTTCGATATGCCAAAACCAGTAACAAAAGTGTTTATTTTTGTTTATTTTCCTGACTCTGAAAGAGCCCTTAATACAGCAGCAGTAAGAAAGGCAAACAAGCAGTGCCTGATAAAATTTCACGGCTATCCTAGGCTGCCAAAACGAAGGACTAAAATAACTGACTGTACTTTCAATGCACATATGCTGGCATCGGAAGCATATATTGAGGATCTGATGGTGCAAGCACAAAAGATCAAGTACGACATCATTGGTCTGACTTGAGACGAGGAGGCGTCAGTCGCATCATGCTGTATTTGACACCGGAAAAGAATTGTTCCTTAGAACATGCGATGAAAGAGGCGTCGGTGGCATTGGTGTCCTTGTCAATATGAACATGGCCGTCAACATTGATTCATTTGAATGCCTAACAAATCGGATAGGACAATTACACTTGAAGAGATGTGGCCCACTGCCAGCAATTTCTATCTTCATTGTCTACGCACCAGCATCCACATACAAAGGAGGTGAAATTGAGAAATTCTACATGGAACTGGAGGAGTTCTATAAAAAAGATCACACCTTCTACAAGATCATAGTCGGTGACTTTAATGCCAAGATAGGACCGAGAAGATTGGCCGAAGAACTCCACATCGGGACCCATGGCCTAGAATGGAACAAACAGGATGAGAGACTATTTGAGTTCATCATGTCCCCCAAGACCATTCATGGGAACTCACAGTTCCAGAAGGCTGAAGCAAAACGTTGGACATGGGAATCTCCTGGTGGACAATTCCACAATGAAATTGACCACATCATCTTCAGTTGACGGTTTTGTCTGACCGATGTTGCTGTCATCCCCAAATTCCAAACAGGATCGGACCACCGTCTCCTTCAGGCAAATTCTACTTCCCGCAACGGGAGAAAAGGCTGCAAAGTTTAAGAAGAGAACTCCCAGAACGACCACCAACTGGGAAGTCTTTGGCACCATTGCAGCAACATGGGAAGATGCCACCATTGGACGACATCGATGAAGAATACAACCGACTGGTTCAGCACCTCCATGATTGTGCGAAGAATGCCGAGAGAGAGAAAGACACAAATGGATGCTTGTCTTCAGAAACTCTCGAGCTCATTCGCCAACGTGGCAAGGTGTGAGCCTCAGGAGACAAAATGCTAACGTCTAAGCTTGCTAAACGGTGTAGAGAAGTGATAAAAGAAGACCTCAAAGACAGAAGAGCAGAAATACTGGAAGATGCAGCAGAAGCCGGGAAAAGCATTCGCACCGCCCGCCTGTCCTTCGCCAACTATAAGACCAAGATGACTGCCCTCCGATGCCATGATGGATCTATCACATCTTCCAGAAAGGCAATGGAGAAGATTATCCAGGACTTCTACTCAAATCTCTTTGATAGCCACATCCACCTGCCCACATATCAAATTCCACAGGATGGATGTGTCATTCCCAACGTTCTCCCTTCTGAAATCCGACATGCCATTTTGTCGGTAAAGAAGTGAAAAGTACCCGGCCCAGACAAAGTCAAACCTGAACACCTGAAGAATCTGCCGTCGGTACTCATCAATACACTGGCTTGGCTCTTCACACGCTACATGTCTGAATGCAAGGTGCCCTCCCAATGGAAAACCAGCAGGACAGTTCTACTGTTCAAGAAGGGAGACGTTCATGACATCGGCAACTATCGCCCCATCTGCCTGTTGTCCATCATCTACAAGCTGTTTACACGAGTCATCCTGAACAGGATTGGCAGAACAGTAGCTGAAGGACAACCATGCGAGCAAGCTGGCTTCCGGAAAGGATTCAGCATAATCGACCATATCCACACAGTAACCAAGCTCACTGAGGTTTGTTGGGAGTACAAGATGCTACTCTCTCTCACATTCATTGACTTAAAGAAAGCCTTTGATTCTGTGGAGACTGAAGCGGTCATCGAAGCCCTAGTCAAACAGGGTGTTCAAACCCAATACATCAAGATCCTTCGTGAGCTTTATTACGGATTCACCACCAGGATCTCACCATTTTACAAAGAAGTGATCATTGATGTTAAAAAGAGGGGTTTGACAGGATGATACCATTTCACCAAAACTCTTCAGGGCCACCCTCGAGAACATCATGCGACAATTAGAATGGGAAGGAATGGGAGTGAAGATAGATGGTCGGCAACTACACCACCTCCGCTTCACTGATGACATCGTTCTAATAACACCAAACATTAGCCAAGCAGCACAAATGCTGGCTGACTTTTGACCGAGAATGTGGAAAGATAGGTCTACAGCTGAATCTAAAGAAAACTATGTTCATGAAAATGAGCTAGTTCCAGAGGCCCCATTCACTCTCAATGGAACAAACATCTCTGAATGCAGCAGTTATATGTACCTAGGTCGAGAAGTCAACATGATGAACGACCTAAAACCTGAGCTGCGCAGGAGGAAGAGAGCGGCATGGAATGCCTTCAAAGGCATCGAAGAAATAGCTAAAGGGACAAAGAACCTCTGGCTCTGGGCACATCTCTTTGACTCCACCCGTTCTCCCTGCATTAACATATGCCTCAGATAGTGATACCACCATGAGATAATTGATTACAAAAATGTTCATGTTTGGGTTT